>JARQST010000226.1:1145322-1205223 GCA_030142225.1 Pachycephus smyrnensis
CATATTGCTTTTAATTTATAAACTAACAATAATTTATTAACGTACTTTCGGCTGGGGATCAAGAAAAATAGTATACGACCCAAGGCCAAAAAGTTGAATGCCCTGGCGTATGTGATATAAAGCCTTGGCTTCGCCTCGGCCTTTATATCACATACGCCAGGAAATCCAACTTTCTGGCCTTGGGTCGTAATATACTATTTATCTTTCTATCTTGGCATATATTTTCGTGAATTTGTGAAAAGCCACCTGTGATTTGCTAAGGATTGCAATGTTTGCGAACTGTTAAAAAAATACATTGAACTAGTGGATCGACTATAACTGGGTGAAAGTAGTATACAATCACGAATGAAAATAATGTCCTACAGAACCCATGGGCTTATTTACCAAACCCTAATACCAACATGGAATATGTCCCATTAACATGATTGATGACGACTCGATCCATTCGTAACACGATTAACTGTCAATATTTAATTATCGCCTACTCTGTATTCATTATATCTGTCAGAGGGGAGACCAACGCAAAAGAACTATGATAATTTACTTGCAATTTATTGAATGTACAATAGTACCTCTGTATGTCAAAGGTAATATCGAGTAGTAGACAAAAGCAGAGATGTCTCGCGAAAACCAGAACGTAACGACGTTGGGTTTTCGAGTGACGTTATTAATTGGTGCTTTCACGATTGCGTCATAACATTGCCCCGAGAGAGCATTGTTTTTCTGTTCGATGAGAGGGGATCGAGTCTTTCTTATATCTAAATGTATATCTATATGTATACGTCTACACTGTAGTTCTACACACAATGTACGTAATGGGTATAACAAAGAACTATTCTTGAAAAGAAGAAAAAAACTAACCTCGTCCAGTGCTAATGGTTAAAAGCTGTATCCCACGAAACAAAGTAATCTCATATGCCAAAGAAAGAGTCGACAGACGCAAACAGGAAATCACAGTCTCGCGTCTCAAATTCGACATCTTCGCGTCAACATCGACTCCTGGTTCGCGATCTCAGGAGGATGCGGCTCGCATGCAAGAACTTCCAAATCCCGTAGACACAAAGTGAATATTATAAATTTCGCTCGCGTACCAACTGCAGTAAACTTGCCTTAAGCGAATTAACGGAACCCGAGGAGCTTCACGGTGACGTAAACTCGGTTCGCAAAACCGACAACTCGGACGTACTATTTCGAAAGACGCTGATATCGCGTGAACATGGTGCAATTTGATTTCGAGAATGGAAACGTCGACTGCGCTCTTCATTGGCAATTTTCAGTACCGATACAATAATTTCAGATTGAGATTAATACAAAGAAAACTTTTGAAGAATTTTTATTTTCTTTAATTTTAATAGCTAACGACTTTGCTTTAGTATTTCGCTTTTTTTTCAACATAATATAGTCACGGAAAAACCTAAATTAAACTCTCCTTCTACTCGTTACTCGTTTAAACGCATTAAGTCTGAATGCTCCATGCGTTACAAAGAACACGTGAATTACTTGAACCGCACACTTTTCTAACGAGAATTTGCATACGGCTTTATGACTAACAAGAATTCCCAACCACGGGGTCTGCGATCATTAGGAGAGAGAGCACTGGTCGAATTATCTGCGCCATTTGAAAACGCACTGCGGAGCTTTAATCTTTTCTAAACATAGTTAGTCTCATTTGAGCCATATACCTCCAGGTTTTGGTCCTCGCTGTAAGTAAAGAAATGAAAGCAGGGGTGACTGCTAAAAGGATAGTAAAAGAGGAAGAGAGAGAGCAAGAGAAAAGATCACGGACGGCACAGTCATTAAATTTTTATTTCGGCTTCATGCAATTTACGTGGCACGAGCTTAATAGTGAAATACAGGATATGCTGGGAGTAACGTGAAAACACATAGCGAATTGCGTAACCACACGAATACGTAAACACGCTAGTACAGGACTTAAACGTATACAGCAGGCAGGTCATACGTAGGTATATTATACTATAGCAAAACATGTAACGCGAGTTTCGCACAAGCAACGTGCAATACATACAAGCAAGCAATATTGTATATAACAGCATTTACGTTGGTATATCGTATATACAGATTGATATAGATATTGCGCAATTTCGATTTATAGAATAATTTAAACGAAACGCCTTGATTTATACGTCGCTCGTTTCGCGGCGATTCGCTTACGCGGAGACGAGGAACGTATTTAATGATCGATAAAACGTTGTAAACGCTATTCACTTTGCACCTCAGCGAGTCCGATGGGTTCGCTGCGCTGCGCCTCCGCGAATGCGCGAAACGCACGATTAATTCGCATTCGCAAGCGAGGCGCATCCGGGACTCCGTTCAAACAAGGAAATTCGCGGGATGTAATGCGGCGGAGGCGCGACTCCCGGTCGTCCCGTGGGACGAGCCGTGCGGAAAGCTGGTTTCAAAACCGGCGACGTGGTCGGTGATCGGTGCATTCTACATTGGAGAAATGCATTCGCTTGAGTGTGCACAAAGGTCCGTGACAGAAGTTAAGGACCCGGGATCGCCATTATTGTCGAGTATAAGAATGAAAATGTCGGAATGAATAATTCCACTTGGTAATATTCTCTATTCAACGAACCAATCGTCATATGATTTTCTGCATGAGCGGCCGACGGGTGCAGGTCGCGGTTCTACGTATGTATTATTATCCAGTTGCGTTGTATAAAGTGAAGCTGCATTATTTCGACGTCGAATATATGTATGTATGTATGTATGTATGTATATATACACAGAGAGAGAGAGAGAGAGAGAGAGAGAGAGAGAGAGAGAGAAAACGCCGTCGCGAACCACCGCGAAACTTTGAGAACACGCGAGCGTGCCGAAAATCTCCAAGCGAAAATGAATTATTTATTTGGGCTCGCTCCGCGCAACGACCGATAATAAAGTCCTATAACCGAAGGAACTCGAAACACGCGCATACGGGATGTCTACTGGAGAATGCACGGCATCCGTATGCTTTTAATTTTAATCACGAGAGCAAATTAATTGGATATCGTTGGCGTAGTGGCGTGCTCATGACACGTTCTATGGTGTGATGGGGGTTGTGCGCAATTTTCAACCTCTCCTCTGGACTCACTCGTTTCCCCTTCTCTTTTGCTATTTATATATATATACATATACACACACACACACGCGTATATATATGTTATATGAGAGAGCCGTGCATTCTCTTTCGTACTCCCTTCGCAGTCGGACGATTCCGATTAAAATAAATGTCACTTCGTTTATAGTTCTGCTCACTTCTACTGCGATCACGCTGCAGTTCATTGCGGTTTTGCGAACAAGAGATGACGGGCAGCAGTATGAATCCTTCGTACAGCCGAACGACTATATTAGAAACGAACTGGACGAGAGATGGTCTGGATCTTTTTTGTAGAAGGAAAAGAAGCTGAGGGTAAAACAGAAAAAGAAAGGAAAAAAGTAAAAGTAGATATCGAACACACGGTATGTAGAGGAAACGTCAGAAGTAATGCTTGCGTGAGAGAAAAAGAAAAAAAGTGTCAAGGAATTTTCGACGATCTTCAACGAAATGACCTTCGAGCCGGAAGTAGAAGGAGACAAGATGGCGGGCCCGAGGGTCAATTTCTTTCTTGAGAAAAGTTCGTGGCGCGGTAACGATTCGTCGTAACTACAGGCAATTTCGGTGCGGAGCCCATTAGCCCGAACGCATTTGCCTTATTAGCAGGAACTTTTCCTAACGAGAACTTACGCCAGCTAAAGGGCACTTTACGATAAGTGAGGGAAGGGGAGTTTTGGGATCACCCTCTATCCATCATAAAGCACGTGGTGTTTACTTACTTTTAAAAATTTACCTATGCGCGACAAATATCACAATAATATAGGCTTATATAAATAACTCAGGATACCAATATCGGTGCTCATTTATAATATCTAACGTGTGTATAAAGCTTATATACTTGTACAGGTACCCGGAAGGAAGCCAAAAGCCGTCATGTCGTTTGACTACGGTTACAGACATAGTTTCAAACTATGAGAAAACGTGGGATGTTTCAGGTCGACGGATCGATAATATGCGAGACTCGTTATTGAAAGTTGTTTTCAACGGTCTTATTAGCCAGCAGGAGCAGGCGTTGGGGCGAAACGGTAAATAACGGAGGGAGACGTATTTCTGAAAAGGGCACCAGAGAATTATTCTTGGAAAGCCCACCCTTCCCTTCCATGCTGTATGTATACCATAGTAGACCATAGCCGCCGAACCCTCTTCCCCTCCTATAGTGAAGAGGTAAAACAATATATCAAGAGTTCGGTATTAATTATACTTAAGTTACCGACGATAAATTCATTATGCGCGGTAATGGTGTTACCATGTTGCCCAGCTCATACCGGCACCGTAGTATTCTACCTTCTGGCATTACCTCAGCCTCAGTCTCATTCTGGACCATCTTCCACCCTCTTGCTGGCATTGACTCTCCAGACGTATATTTCTACCTTCAGCTGGTATCTCTCCCTTTCTGAATGCCCGTTTTAACAGCGAAATTAAATTCATTCTATTTATTCATTCGCGCAACTTGCCCGTACCCGTGGGACCTTGTAGACCGGAAGCAGGGCACTCGCTCAAGTTTCCAAGCCTGTCGACGAGTCAAAGAGAAGCTACTCGCGGTATACCTGTGTCTATCACCTCGTGCAAAACTATTTTACTCCTTGAGCGAATAGTGAGAAAGGCGAAAGAATGTCCGGCGAGGGGTGATATCGAATGGTATAGGGAATGATAATGAGTAATAAAAAAAGAATTGATTTTTAATGCAAGAAATAATTAATGCTTCTAGAAAATTTTATGCCGAGTAGTTCTTGACATTGTCAATGCTCTGTCTGCAGTGTGTACATTGTGAATATAGCCATTTATTGATATAGGTGGTTCTGATTGTTACATGGGAAATTGTTCCTGGAATTCGTCAGGTGAGAAATCGTCCGGTTACGATCATAAAGAAAATTAATGCTTTCTACTAGGTAGAATGGACCAGTATCGGGCGGACGAAATGTGGTCGGAGAATAGTCGGGTAGTTGTAAGCGGCGTCTACGAAGTAAGTGGCCAATGTTAGAGAAGTGTTCAGAGCAGAATGTATATCCGGACGTTTAAATATTACATACAGGAAGCTTTAGGGTGAGTCAGTGGCTTCCAAAATGCGTTGAAAAGAAATTCTTCCTGTTCGAAAGACGAGTGGGTGGTTAAGGAGGAGAGAGGGGCGGAGAGGGGTGGAGTAGGAGAGAGGGAAATTGTCACCGAGTGCCATTGCGGAAGAGCAAAAGAAAAGAGTCTGTATGCGCCCGAAGAAAGTTGCAGGAACAAAGATTCTTACCATAGTCGAGGATCTATGAATAATTTTCAACGAGAAAATAATTCAGGAGTCTGCAACTCGAGGCCTTCTGACCCTTTGACATCCGGTTTGTACCTTCTGATACTGCAGTGCAGTGGTTCTCATCTTCAGTGGAACTTTAATTTCAGTTCAGGATATACTTTGTTTTACACGGCACGAGGGGAAACCAAATTTGTAAAATAATTTTTTCAAAATTTAAACGCGATTATCTAAATTTTGTAAAATTTTAATATGAGGAATTATAAATGTAGAATAGCACTTGATATGACTGGTGACGAAATTTTATTGTACTGTAAACATCGAGCAAAGAAAATCGCGTGGGTAATGAATACGCTGCTGACTGTTTCGAGGTATACGAAATATAAGAAATGAATTTCATGTTTGACGTTCGTACCGAAAGGGGTGGCTTATTACTTTTTATATTTTTAGCTCGGATAAATATTCGCGTAACATCCTGTGCCTGTCTCGATGCATGCTAGAATATTCACATGACATGATACCTGCGGATAATTAGGGATAAAAATGTGAAATTTCACTGTATAGGAACACTGAATACTTTACGGTATACATAAGCTCTAGTCAGCGTAAATCCAATGAATCAAAACTGGGTCGCATTACTGTATATGTATAGTTGCGGCATTGATTTCATAGAAAAGCTGAGAGTTCTATGAATTAACTATTATGAAATTCTCACCATAGTATTCTCACCATAGTAAATGCTGATATAGCATTTACAGAGAAATCAGTTTAATACTAATTAATGCTGCGCGCACAGTATTCGAAATTAACGAGGTCTATTGGCATTCATGTGTATTTTTTTTTGTTGAAAATTTTGAATAACAAACGCACGGACTCTTGCAGCAACATAAAATTGTAAGCATAGTTGAAATTGTAATTACAATTTGGCGAATCTCTCTTTACCCAACAATTCATTTCTCTTTCGCGTTCCATATCTCAAAGTTCCTCGGTAGCATTTCCGTAATTGTTTTGCCGAAGCTATTCCCACCCTAAAATACCAAGAAAATAGTATCTCATTCCGTCAGTCCGTGCATTTGTAAATCCCCTCGAAAACAAAAGCCACGCGAAAATCATCCTCGCTAAATTTTCATCCCTTATACGAGCCCTGCCAGAGTAGAGTGCAATAAAGCATCGGACTGGACCCCAAGTGGAAAAGGCCGCGGGCCAGTCAGACAGGCAACCAGGCGAACAGAGCGGATAGGATATCGCGTCTGCGCAAAGAGTAGAAAGAAGAAAGGGCGAATAAAGAAAAGAGGCGAGAAGAAAAGGGCCGTGTGAATTATTACCGTTTCATGTGAAAAATATCGCATTTTATTTTCGTATACTCTTCGAGGCGTGTAGTATCTAAAATTCACGAGGCCTGGATTATTCTCGTTGGCTCGTCATCCATCTTGCGGTAGGAGAGAGAGAGGGGGGAGGTCGGAAAGGACCACGAGACAAGACGGCATCCCGGGCGCGCGTGTCAAAATTATGCGGACATCAAAAGGGGTGGAAAGGATGAAAAATCTGCGAATCCGGAAAAAAAATGATACTCGAATGCCATCGAGCATTCCGTCGAAAAGAGAAGAGCGAGAAGTCGTCTCGAGATGCCAGAAACTTTCGACGTTCCCTTTCTAGCGACGAGAGACTTTTCCTACGACGCATCCGGTCTCCTCTATACCTACCACGAAGCGGATACGTTTCCCTTCATAAATCGTTCGTCTCTCGAATCAGCCAAATCGCCAGGACGATATTTTCCCCAACTCAATGTCCCTTCACTTAAGTTTTACGAGTACTTTTATACCACGGCTCTATTACTCTTCTCGAAGTGGCCATGTCATACGAGATACATTATACGTCGGTTGCGTCATCATGAGTATAATCCGACGACGATAACGACAACGGCCGACGGTTCTTATCGTATTCGCCTATGTAAACGAAGCTTTTAATTATATTTACAATCTGCCAAGAATAAACTAGTCCGTTATTAATGGGGTCAGAAGGCAAGCCTGGCTCGACAAGTCGCGGACATATTACCGTTAAGGAAACTTAGCAGACAGTTATATTAAAATATTAACCACGCTTTTAACGTCATGCCACGGCAACTTCTAACGTGACCTTTGTTCGGTATAATTCGGCGGGTCTTCCTCGTTCTGTGCCATCCCTCCCCCATCATCTCCTCCGACCTCAACGTCCCTTCCCTACCCATCCGCCCCGACTTGGAATCCAGTTTGATAAATGTTCTCCAGGCTTCGCCTTTTATACCGCGTCCATTGAGGGTGCTGCGCGTCGGCCCTGTGTTAAACCGTTCTATCGTGAGGGACTAGAACTGAAGGAACCTCACGGGGGGTAGCTCTGGAGAGTCTCGTGGAACACTCGCCAAGAATACAGGACCACTGCAGAATGAACGAACCCTTCCCTTCACCTTTTTGCCGTAATAATTAAACAGGAAAATGCTAACTGGACAGTTTGAAAGTGCTTCGTTTCTTTCAGACCGATTTTACTCTGTCAATTAGCCAGTCACCCATCACCCTCTTGAACTTATAAGACACCTTCGATTCGATCTTGTAGCACAAGTCAGGAATTGACCTCGCTCATGAAAATAATCACGTTTTCGAAATTACGTCGAAAGGCACTTTTCCAATTCTGATCCAAGATCTTGGAACTTCGTTAAGTTTCCCATTGGGAGGGGAAAAAAGTAATTTCGTACCAAGTGCAAAACAATGACGTACACCATAATTATTCATAACCCGCGAAAGCGCCTAATTTCAAGTCGCTGATGGCGCCGGGCGAAAAATTCAATCCCTATCCATGTAGCTACATCGTCGTTCGTGGATATACGACAAAGTAATATAAATCGCGTTCTGTTTTTTAAACGGGAGAATGTAGGGTCACGCGAGAGCCCAGGGTGTTAGCAAAGGGCTCTGCAGCAGGGCTAAGGGACGGAGGTGGAAAACGGGGAGAGTAGCTGAAAGCGTAGAGCTGTACGTGGGTAGGGGTATGTTGCAAAGGACGCCGAGGGGGTGCAGGGGGGCGTCGTACGAAATCCAGCGGTTTGCGCGCAAATTGGATGTTATCTCGGCAGCTGGGGACACAGCTATCTACCTACCTATCTATATACCTACCTACCTACCTACCGACCTACCTACCGACCTACCTACGTACCTACCTACCTACCCCACGAGATGAGAACTTTACCCACAGACTGAAGTCTAGACGGGGTGTAAACTTTCCTGCGGCAAATGTCTGCGCAAAAAGTCGATCACGTAACCATGTTGTACCCACGGTCATAGAGAATATACGTAAGACATAGAGATTGACCATCAAGATCCAAAGGGGAAGTTGAAAAATATTGAGATATAAAATCGGCTGAAGATGGTCGTTTTTACCAAGTCGGAATGATACTCGCCTCTTTTTTTAAGTACGGACGGATGATGGATCAAAAGCCGTGAGAATCCGCACAATGGCGGTCGCTTCATCAAAATCGAAGTATCCCTATACAATATACGATATACGGTATATGAATGCAGGAAGATATAGAGACGAATGTGAGGGTTCTCCATTATATTGCGATACAGTACCGTGCCTGGTTGGATGCTGCGCAGGGAGCGAGGTAGGTAGGTAGGTAGGTAGGTATATCCGGCCTCGAGAGTTATTGAGATGTTTATCTGTTTATAAGGGCTCCCATCCGAATATTTATTTCATCGTAAGCGACGGTTTTCCACTTCGTTTGCCGCGACCGACGTCGGTATTGCAACTTACTCACCCTTATACTTGTACCCCTGCTACTTGAGCCTCACGGAAGGAAGGGGGACACTTTTATGTGAACCTAACTCGTGAGTTACTTGTATCCGTATCCGTGATACGTGTCTTAAGCACTATATCCTGATCTTGATTATCATCCCCCTATACCTTAAGAAAAAGCTCTGTACTTGGGGATGAAACCTGAGATTATATATATGATAGACCAGACGAGAATTGTCTGTGTCTCTCTTTTTCTAGTTGTCTGATATCTCTGTGTCATGTTCTCATCCGGATCTCTTTAGGTACCATCTATTTGTGTATATATATATTTTACTAGCTACCCAGTCAGCCTTCGGTAACCTCACGAACTCTCTTGAATTCCTTAAGAATTTTTAAAATGTTACTTCCCCTGCACTTTCACGAAGTTTCCCGCTCGACTTTCGCGGGACTCGAAGACCAAAGAATTTTCTAGGTATCTATTTGTTAACCCCCTTGCAGAAGTTTATGTTCCCTTTCTGTTCTATTACTTTTTACTTCTTATACCTACCTTTTGCGGATATACGTATATATAGGCACGTGTCTGTATCCGTATCCTTGGTAAACTGCATCACAATCTACTAGGTTATTCTCAGCAGGGTGAAACAGCCGGTAGCGGCTAGCCAAAGCAATTCTGCAGAGGCAATTGTCGCATCGATATTTCACTACAACACGAAGGGTGTAGGTCCCTCTTCGGCAAGAAAAAAATTAAGGGAGAGTATCAGTGAGAAAGACGAAATGTAAGATGGCTTCGGAAACAACGTATAACGTTACCCTATACACCTACCCCCGTGGTGCACTTTCATCCTCTAGCACTGATCTTACCGGCATCGGCACTTTGATTTTATTACCATCCCCGTATATAGCTACTCTCTCTTCGCTTTACTCCTACCCCCAAAGACCCCAGCCGTAAAACAATAATGAGCAATCACATAATAGGTCGACCGCTGGGTCCTCTTACCATCCACCCCTATTCATCCGCTCCCCTATGCCCTCCCACCCTCTTATTTAATAAGCGATTCGAACCGCACTTCCCGAAGGCATCGTTTGTCGCCCGGACTTTCAATAAAGGCTAGTACTCACGCTAAATCCCTTAGACTTCCGAACGACCGAACTCCTTTAACCCTTTGCTTGATATAAGCCTTCCTTTCGACGGTGGGACGTCTTATCGTCATAGTCCTCAGTACGTCCCTCATTTACATAAAGACAATTCATAAAAGGAAATCTACAGTTTATCAATCCCTATGAAAAATTACAAGAAAAAAAGATTTTTTTAGAATAGGTCCAGCCACGAATTAGTATCCTCCAACTGAAACGAATGGCCGATTTGCACGTAACGATACACGGATACGATTAATTACCGGCACAATTAGCGACAGGACTGCTAAAGCAGCTCAGCATGCTTGCCTAGGTTTTGCGCTAGCTGCTGGAAGAGTGGCTGATTTTCAACGGAACAGCCGGTGCGGAGTGCACCGCAGAAAATCGCGCTTCAGTTTGGCAAGACTGGGTGCAAAAAGCATGTTGCTATAGCGATTCTCGGAGTCGGCGAGACGGGCGCATATGCGAAGGGGTGGAGAGCGCGAGGAAGAGAAAACATAAATGTGCATAAATAAGTAGATATAGATATACAATTCACGCTTGTAGGTTGTTCTGCAGTGGTAGGGGGAGGACATATCGATGCAGTCGTATATGCAGCATAATACATATTTATATTTATGCTGAGTGCTAGGGGAACAAGGCTTGACCTAGTCTCTACACTATATATGTATATAGAATGCATATACATATAGCAATGAACCTTTGAACACTCCCCCGATCCCGACGATTGTTGAGGGCTTATTATATTCGCGGTTCATTAACTTTAATACCCGGCTTTTGCTTAAACATTTCCGCGCTATGCGTTTATCCCGGGGCTGGAATATTTTTGCGCTTTTGAAAAAGGCTTACGAGGAGTCACGGGATTCCGCGTCTTTTGCGGAAATTAAAATTCCATGCTAATATTATTCTTTTTAATTCCGACCCATAGATAGTTAAATGTTCACGCGTACCGATAAGAAGAGCCTGATAAAAACTCGAAAGAAATGGCGGACAGTACCTATATATACTGAAAGTTAGTGATTAACTCTCGTCTTTGGGGATGAGGAGGGAGCAGACCAGATTGAATGTCTTCTTTAACGAGGAAAATTTAAAATGCATTTCCGCAAATTCAAATGTCGGCTCTCAAGTATTAAAGTAGCTTTCGCTATCGTAATTAGAACGAAAAACTATCCCAAGGTTCTTTCCTCGCATTTCCCAAGAACACACATCGCTAACTGGGTTACGTAACACAATTAGCGCCTCCACTAATTTCTCAGCGTCGACTAGGCAACCGGCTAGGATGGGTAGTTCAGTATTAATGGGCAAATACAAAGCACCAACTATCTGGGACGCCTAGCCTAGTAGATCTCCTCTAGCATATAGCCGGCAGTGTACTCTGCTCTCAAGTAGTACCTACTACCTACTATTATCTTATACTCACTATCTAGTAGCTAGTACCTGTTAAGTTCAGCCACACCCCGCCTGTTATTACTCATAGAAGAAATATCTACTAAAAGTATTCCAAACTAAAATTAACGTGATTAGATTGACGTCACTCAACGTCGTCGAATAATAGATTTGGTAGTCCATCATATACTTAATGGGAGTCCTACAAAAGGAACAAATTTCACGTACGTATATTGGAACCTAATAAAATCCCAAAAGATTACGTGCTCTTAGCGATATACTCGTTGATACACGAAAATCTGTATTTGACCCCGTTTCGCTTTCCAGGAATATATTGAAAGCTTTATCGATGACGCGGAGTCATTTTTTTTAATTTCAACAGTGAACGTTCCGCGGTATCCTTGTTATTAGCGCGTAGCCGTTACGCAGAAGACTATAATCTATGGAAATGTTCATTGATCGGAAATTGTTAGCAATTTCATGGTATACAAGAACCTCTTTGATCTACGTATCTGATATGTAGAGCGGACCCGTTTACGAAGCGAAATGGTTTCCGGATCATCAGACTCGTTGAGAAAATCGTGAAAAGGGAAAAATCCTATCAGATATGAACTACGTAGTTTATATATATATAGATGAGGCCAACAACCGCGTACAAGCTCATCCATGTTTTCTGTTGCTTTTCTCGTGTACTTATCCTATATCCCGTTCAGACTTCTCCTCTGGACCTCTTATTAGTTATCCTGCTTTACTCTCGTTCTTTCACTCGTTCAGCTCATAACACCCTTTCTCACTCTGTACCGTTGAAATCCACTTAGCAGACCTTACTAATTACCAGTGTCGTCTGCTCGTTCACTTTAACTCTGATTAACTCTGTCTCCCCCTTGACCCTCATTTCTGGTATTAAGGGATTACGACCCCTACCGACTAAATAAAATAATATTCTCGCGTCTAATACACGATCATTTTACGCAGCATCCCCTTGCTACTGTAAACCTCGAAAATCTTTGATACTGCTTTGTAGTTATATCAAGTGCCATGTTCTAAAAAATCAACCTTTGATCGATCCCTTACTGAATTTGCTTAACTATCGGCTACCGCAATTTCTAATTTCTTCATTCCAGTAGACAAACGTATAAAACACCAAAGAAAGTCTAGATCTCTATAGATAGACAAAACAATTTATTTAATCGTGAATACTTGATTTTCGATGTCCCGTCGATATACGTTACGCATATCGCTATCCTCGGCGACGGTATCGGCAAATCTAATGCTAACGATAAAACAAGGCGATCACGAAATCGCGCAGTGAAAATTCATGTCAGCATCATGCCACCCTTATCGGAAGCAGAGAACGTGCATATCTGCGGCAGCCAGATAAGGGCTATTCCACCTAGGGGCAGAAAGTTATGCGTGGTTCGAGCGAAAAGCCCGTGCCCTCGGCAGCAAACACGCTGCTCTGGTTTTCCTGGGGAGCTGCGAGGATAGAAGTAACGTAGGGGAAAGACGAGAGAGAGAAAGCGAGAGAGACTGCGAGAGTATAGTAGCTAGTTCGTAGTAGCTGGTAGTAGGATGCCAAGAGAATAAGGGTGGATGGTTCCTTGGTTTTACACTCAGTAGAGCGAGCGAAGGGCTGCGTAAAGGGATACGTCAGCCGGCGCGCGACGAGAGGATATACGTAAATGGCCAGGAGAATGGAAGTGTTTTTGCTGTGAGCTTACCAGCCAAATCTGCACCCCCTTGACATTGGGGAGGAAGGCCCACCAGGGTTAAGGAGTATAAAGCCAGAAATGGAGTGCGGTGAATTCTCTGCTTCGTAATTACCCCCAAGCCTGTCGATTCTGATTAAAAAAAAGAAACGGCCGCTAGCCGTTACAGCTGCAACAAGGACCGATCTAATTACGAAACTACCCTTGTCGATGAACGGATTCTCTGTGTTAGCGATGAGAGCGAAGAAAGGACGTGCAAGGAGTTTCGAGGGTGTGGACAAAATAAAAGTGTTTAATAAACTTGTATATCTATATGTCATACGTTATGTCTGTTGTTACGATAGGTATAGGATTGCTACCCTTAATCATCGAAAAGACTGCGTATTCGTAGAATTATACGAGTCAAACATGGATAAAAGGACTCGAGGGTGAATTTGATGGGCTTCTGGAGATGTAGAAGCTACTGGTAACAAATCAATGTCTGTGGTGTTCGATATTAGGTACACCGTAATAATAAAAATTATACAGAGCGATGCTGATATCAAAAGAGAGTAAGAAGAGAGAGAGAGAGAGAAAAAAATAGAGAATAGAGAAAAAAGAATGAGAGACAACCTTCGTTCCCGCTGCAGGAGATAAGGCTCTATTTACGAGAAGGATAGCCCGAGAGCGACTTGGGGGAGTTTTATCGAATGTAGATTTTATCCGGCGGAATCCATTCAACCACTCGTTTACACTGGCTTAATGCCCGCGTTAATATACGAAAGTACGTGGATTCGCTACCATAATGCCCAAGGCAGAACGACGCGGTGCTCCTTATACCCACTTTGGATTCGTGATTTCAACCTGACTGTCGTAGTAGCTACGTGAACTGGTATCAAGATAACGATACACAGTATTGCCATAAATGCGGCTATTTCTATAATATATCGCAACGAAAAATTGTCTCAATGTGAAAAAATTGCGTTGATCGATAACGAATGTGCAATACGGATCACGTGATCTTAACACGTAAATTCTTACGAACCGTGATACACGAGATATAACAGAGAGGTAGAGAAGGCATTGCGAATATACAAAACTCCGGAAAAAAAAGAAGTGAAAAAAGAGAAAAAACCGGAGAGGAAATGGCAAAGAACGAAGCATGTAAAAAAAAGAGAAAAGGGGACGAGAGAGCCCCTCATCACGACAGAGCAAGAGAGATTATGAAACAACGGATTTTGCGGCAGTGATCATTTATAGTCCAAAACTGCCGGTCGTAAATCTGAGCCCAAGATCTCACCAAGCCCCAATTAATCCGGGAGGGAAAATCTCAGAGGTGGCTTGGCTAATCTTGGACGAATGTCGGCTCCTTTGCTTGTCGGGCCACTTTCCCAGCCACAATGCTACCGTCTAAATCGAAGTTTCCCGGGGTGCGCCGAAGCGTGAGCCGGAGGATTGTCGTTGGTGGACATAGAGAAGCCGATAGTGGAGGAGGTTAAAGACTGAGATTGAATGAGATAACGGATATATCCATGTTTAGGTAGACGGTAGAGGAAATGCTGGAGAGAATGAGATCTATATGTATCAGAGAGAGAGAGAGAGAGAGAGAGAAAGAGAGAGAGAGAATCAGATCTGAAGCGGTATGGTCAAACAAGTTAAACGGCGATGACTCGCCTGTGCAGACCAAAGCTTGAGTGTTCAAAGTACAGGACAAAGTAGAAGCATAGAAGGAAATACTCGTGGCAAGGGTCTAAAGCTCTAAAAGGTGCGAAGAGAGACCATTGGGGATCGCCACAGAACAGCATTATCTGTTTACACTACGTATTATCGGGGTATGGCGATTTACAGTGCGAGTCCCCTGGTACGGTTGAATGAAAGCGACCTGTTTCCGCATTTATCTTGCTGAAAAGCGAACGATTAATTTGTCTATCTACACTCCGTTAAATGTAGATTATGGAAAGGAGGTAAACGTTATATTCAAATGATAGGCTGCATCCCTTCTATATAAACATCTGTAGACGATACTTTCACGACCATCGAATGATATCCACCCTACTCTGACTAGACTGCCATTCCTCCCTCTCGTTAACGATTAAACTACAGACACGAACTTGAATTACCATACTCCTTGCGAATTCTCCATGATCTCACTCTTGCTTTCACTCCGAGTCAATGAAGCTCAATATATTCAGTATACAAGGTATGTCCACAAAGAAAAGAGGAGTGATAAGATAACAATAAAAAAGAAAAAAAATATCAAAAGGTATTGTAAAGATAAAACTCACGGGTGGATTCGTCAGTAGGTGCAGCCAGGATGCTGGAGCGCGACGAGAGAAACCAGACCAAGATCAGTGGCCACTTCATCTTTAATCTGCAAAGAAAAGAAGAGAGCCATTAGGAATTCACGTCGCGCCCATTTTAAGTAAGAATTTCACCAAGGGTCGGTATCACAATAGCATACGGTATATATAACGACGCTTGCCAAAGGGTATATAGCTACAAGGTATATCACCAGGTTGCTAGGGCGTCGCAACGACGACGGCAAACTCCGGTTAGGTACCTTCCAAGACTCGGAACTAATATCCGTGGTGGTGCCTTTATTTTTCTTTATTAGCAAGTGCGGTAACAATGCCGAGCTCCCGGTGTCAATGGTCTGGCTTTTCGCAAGCAAGCGCATCTGGGCTTTCCCGTACTTCGCCATCATCTCGCGGAATGGAGGAGCACATCGCCCCCAGCATCTCTTCTTGCTTCACGGCATTCCTATCTCGCTTACTTCGAACCCACCTCATACCCAGTCGCAACCCCTTAACCACCACCCCTAACCCCATGTTCCACTCGTACCAACCGTTCCGCCTGTCCCGGCTTCTGCTCCCTTCCAACCTCTCCTTTCCTAAATAGCCATGTGACGCTGGCAGCTACCGTATTCCACTCTATATACCTATATACATACAATACCCATATACATACGTATATATATATATTTGTTTCTATGTATACAGATATATACTCCATACGCTCCTATAAGCTGTATACTGCTTTCTACACACACTGTAGATCGTATATAGTCTACATAACAAGACGCCCAACTCACGACTGGTATCCGTGGCGTCTTTCCGGTACGATGATCCTAGCGTCGGAGTTTTATGTCAATGATGTCGCGCTGTCGCTGATTATGATCACTGTTAACATCACTTCCTGGACGGTCCGAGCGTTTCAACGTACAAACCATATATGATGGATATTATATGTACAGTGACCTCAGGCAGGTTATAACTTATGACTTTGGGTGTTTTGTTATAGGGAAACTTGTACGATAATGGCGGCAAAATAGGGGTGACAGTAAGCGCGGCAGTTGAATAAATTATAGCCGGGGAGGGGATAACAAAAACTGAATAAATAAGCATATGGGAAAGAAATCATTTTTTTTAATGAAAATCATAATTCCGTGAACATAGTCACGTATTTGTATTGTTTATGAACAATTTGTAGAGTCGATGGTAATACAATAGCTAGAAGCAATTATTATATAGCAAAAGTATTGCTGGTTGCATGACGCGTTACGATCGATTACCGTTAGGTAAATTAAAATTTTGACAACTTGTTTTCGTGTAACTTTTTACGCGATATGCAAAAATCATCGAGCTATTGCGTACAAAAAATTGTTACTATTGCAAGGCGAGGATGTTTCATTTCAATTAACTACTTTAATCTACATTCCTGTCAATAATGGAGTGTACGAAGCACGTATCTGTACTGGAATATTCATCCAATTCAATACTCACGTACCGCCATTATTATATTTGCTACAATAGAATCACCTGATTCTCATTTACAATTACGATTGATTATACCAAGCGCGCATATCGGTCGAGACTTCATTAATGATTTTGAAATATTACTTTTGTCGATTCTATAATTGATTTTGATATCCGTTTATTTTGACCAAGAATATAATTGCCATTTCAAATACAGCGATACCTATCAATGTCATCTTGAATTTTAAGGGATGATTACCAATACGTATAGATTGCGTGTCCATTTTACGTTTACCAATTCTGTTCCCTCTTGTATACGTTCTTCTTATGGCTCTTTTTTGCTCTTCATTACTCAAAGTCAGATAGTCACCCTTTATCGGTATCGTTTCTTAAGGGATAGTGGTAAATCGCTAAGAGTTCTTCTGTCGCAAAATAAAAATTTCACTGTGTACCGTGTATTAAAAAAAATTATCTATAAGGAATATTTTAGGATTTATATCAATTCCAGTTCTACGTTACAGGGTGGTATAGGGGTTGTGGAAAATAATACAGGGGATGAGATTTCTCGCAAAGGGTTGATT
This sequence comes from Pachycephus smyrnensis, assembly GCA_030142225.1. Classification (NCBI taxonomy): domain Eukaryota; kingdom Metazoa; phylum Arthropoda; class Insecta; order Hymenoptera; family Cephidae; genus Pachycephus; species Pachycephus smyrnensis. Next base: position 1,162,962 of record JARQST010000226.1, read on the forward strand.
GTATATTGCAGTTGTACTATTACTAATATAGCAATCGGCCAATCCCTAGCTAGGAACACAATGGATCTCGAAGTCGGTTCCAGGGTGTGCGCGGAATGTACCACACAGCATCTATATAGTGTACCTACGGGTTGAAATCCGCAAATCGATCGTTACTCTGTAAACCCCCTTCGGTATACAGCCAATTAATTAGGGGAAAGATAGCAATGGCTAATATTTTTCATTCCAGCTCAAAACGATAATGGCTATTCTGTTTGTAATGTATACAAAACTGTAAATTGCTTGAAATGTGTATATCCTTGCGATACGGAATACACGCAGAAAAGCAAAGAAATAATGAAAAAAAAGAAAAAAAAGAAAAAAGAAAAAAGGAAACCAGCGACTACGCGATCGAACAACGTTGCTAGTTTCCGTACGGCTTCATAGAAACACCCTGTGTATTGTGTTGTTGCGTGGGGATTAATCCTAGTTCGCTCTCCGGATTCATCGCAGGTAGTAACAATACCGTAGGATGTTAAAGCAGGATGCAGGGGTTATCAAAAATAATTTCACGAAGATATCTCATAATTAAAAAAAAAAACATTCGAGACACTGATTGAGTTGATGTATACCATTTACTGTGAAGTCGGGCGAGGTTACGAAGCACTATTAAATAATTATAAGCACGAAAATGGTTGTCTGGTCCAGGTAAAATCTTTAAGAAAAGTCCTGTATATAATATATATATATATATATATATCGAGATAATCGATAATTTCAAAGTGGTAAGGTCTTAAGAAAGAAATTTATGATTCAACGTGGCAGACACTCGTATTAAATATTCTACGAAGCGAATAGAGTTTTCAGATTTTATAGGCAGCCATAATTGACATCTCTGACACTAAAAGCGTTATAAACTTTAACACCATCAAGAGATGCGCCATTTAAATATTCGTAAATCAGTTGACCCATCCTTTCGAGACCTTTACGAATAAGTAAATTCCACAGTAAAAAAGGTATCTCGTAAACAACGCTAGCCCAACTAACCTTAAAATCAAATGATTAATGCTTCCTGTCGCAAAATCGAGTGACAGCACACAAAGGTAATCTGGAAAATATTATTTTATCGACTGCGAATTATCTCCCGTATGTACACACGTAACAATCCGTGCGTGATAAATGTTCTTTATGGCATTATGCCATGGATTTGAGCGCCACTTGTGCCATAGTCCGCCGAGTAGCCGGCACATTGGTCGCCACAGTGCATTGTGGGTACACTGCTCCTACTGTGTCTACATGGGTTTGCCTGGGAAACAAGCGACGGGTACACTGACGAGTAATAGTTCTGTCGCACATTGTTGTGGAGATAAGGGCCTTCGCCGAGTGATTTATTATTACCGCGTCCATTGTAATAAACCGATTCCCCATTGATGTAATTGTACCGCATGAGAGTTACTCGGGATATAATCATGGCGCCGTGGAAGGACCCGAGGACGTCCGAGCGAAAGCCGAGCATATGAAAGCATATGTGGTAGACACTATATCTATATAGTGTATAATATATAGATATACGTATCTATAGGTATGATAGTATTACCAGCTACGATAGCCCAGGGACATCGAGAAGACCCGAATAAACACTGTGACGTTTCCGACAGAAAGGAAAACATCCAAGAACAACATGGGAGAGCATGAACGATGCATGGCGAATATTGTTAATTCGACATGAAAATAACTTCATAAGGAAAAAAAACTATATGTTTAGCACCCTCCCTGGAACTCCAATAACGTCGAAAAACAATTTAAGACTCTCTTACGACGTCCTTGGGATGTCCTTGTCCTATCAGGGGTGTATAAATGTACGAACTATCCTTATACACTGCTGCTCTCTATACTTTATACAGTGTACTATACTATCAACTAACTCATAAGTTATCTTTCAAGACCATACGAGTGCCTGTCGTTAAGCGAAACTATCATTGTCAATTATGTATGCATGAAAAATGGGCGTGCTGTGAACGTGACTTTAAGGGCATCTTGTATGTAGAAAAGTATACGCGTATATAGTATACTACAGGGTATGGTACGTGTACTCCAAGTATCTCACGAGGATACTTCATCGACCGTCCTCAGAACGTTGGAGTTCAAACCACGAGGACTTTGCTGGAAAAACCAACAGACGAGTGTCAGAGCGATAATTGTACGTTAAATTGAAATACATGGAGATAATGTACACGTAAAATGACGTCTAAAGCCATTATAGCGAACGTGCACTAATTGGATAGATGTAATTGGCACCGGACGGCCTAGACTAAAGTAGCAGATGGTGGGATGTGCGCGGGCGGTGCACGTGAGAGATGGGGAGAGTAGGGGGGGATTGCGTCGAAGATTTTTCTCGCCGGTGAAGCAGCTGGATTCAAGGGGTGTAAAAAATTGTGCAGAGCCATTAGAATGACCCGAGATGACACTTACGCTACAACCACCCTGCTGGTGCTTTTGGGTCCAGGAAGTGTAAGGAGTCTGCAGCGTAGCAGTGTAATTTGTCAAAGTGTTTATTAGGAAAGGATATAATAATTCGCGTCCCAAGTGTATGATGATGATGACATGTAGCCAGCTGTATACGCGGCTCACTTCATTTATATCCGGACAATGTAAGTGAAGGGGGGGCAGTGGGGGGTGGTGGTTTGTTGCTGATACTAGCAGGGGTTGAGAGCTATGGAAAGGGGTTGTCAGAGAGGGTGAGAAAGAGATAACCAGAGAGGGAGAACATATAGAAGAGAAAGCTCATGTTCATAACTCGACCCGGGATCGGTTGATCCAATTTGACTCCCCCACGTACCCTCTATCCTATACACACCGCATCACCTAACCCCAATGGCAACCACCCACTCTACACGAGGAAACCGACCATACGCAGATTTCTGTTTTACATGAATTACTGTAAGTATGGCTAACAATGCCAAAAATATATGTATTGTCTACAGGTATAACCGTGGCGAAATCACTAGGGAAAAATTTTTCGTTAATTTATAAAATCTCATATCCATCCTGGATTTTCACCTGGATATACTTCCTAGGTGGAGCCATTGGCTGAATTCTATAATGCGAATGAATCGGATCTAAAGGACAGAACAGCTTTCTATTGCAAAAGGTGAAGTCGACAGGATGAAACATTTCATTTTACAGGGACTTACATTTCGCAAAAGACACTGATTGAGTTGTGTCTGAAAGCAGTCCGTGTCGACTCGGTCTGTACCTTCGTATATGGGAAGAAGGACAAAGTGGAAGAGGATGAGGACGAGGATGTAGAGGAATACGAGGGAACAAGAGCTGGATAGGTTGGCTGTACAAATGATATCAATATGTATCCATTAAGCCTCCCTCGCCCCCTGTAACGTTTTGGGGTTGCGGTTGCCAAGCGACCAACACGGCTCAACCAGAGGATGGGACGGAAGTGATCGTGACCAACCTGTCAAACCACTATACCGTATTACCCTGTTCCCAAAACCTCTTCTCGATGATCATAACGATCTCTTTATGCGCGATATGTTAGGAGAAACGTGCTTCGACCTTGGGACATATGACCTCCATTCGATCCTAATAGAAAATCACATACAAATTACCACGCTGACTTAACCGTCATACTACCAAGCCTCTCTCACCAATTTTTCATCAAATAAAACGACGGTGGTTAGCGAACGAGCTAGCGCTAATTAGAATGATTCTCACGTACGTAAAAAGTCGACAAGGCAGCCATATCGAAATAAACATCGCACAGGGGTACAATTGAATTTTCTTCCCGTACTATTTTTCTCTGCCTTTTGCTGAAATCACGATTTTTCTATGAACCTCCCATATTTTCATGACTACCCTTTTCCTTGTTTTTTTTTTATGTTTTACAAGCCTGTGCTTATTTCCATACGAATAAAATGGTGGAGTGCACGTAATGAGAAGTGGGTCAGTGGTGAAGTCGTATCATGGGACCAAGGATATTAATTAATCAGGTGTGTCTAGTAATGCAGTGTTTGGCATAAGGTTGTCAGCCGCAACCTGACATCGATACTGTGGAGTAGTATCCGTATTACTATAGTAGTATTGATTATTGAGTAATCGCTATACATTCGATCTTCCCACTTTATATGAACCTTATGTCAGCGAGTAAACCATACTGATAGATTACATGACAAAGGGCAAAGTAAACCTTAGCAAGATTTAACAATGATTTATGAGATAACGGGACGTACACATTTAGTCTCCTAAATATAGCAGTTCTATCCCCTTATCAGAACGGAATACGTATTGTTCTCAGTGGACGGACTGCCGTTAGGTATGAATGAACGGAGTTGAGGATATTTTGATAAAAATGATAAAGTCGGCAGGAATCCTCGACGAATTTGTTCTTGCGAAAGTGGCAGATAATGTACTGTGGACATCTTAGCCCTAACAACAGGGGGAAAAAGTAATTTGAAAGTTATTTAGCGTTGAGGAATTTAACGTTAGCAAAGTCTGCTCTTATTGTTAGTTCCTCTCTGGTCTTTTCCTGACTTCTCCTCTCTCTCTCTCTTTCTCTTGGGAATTTCACTTTTATCAAAACACCACGCCGATTCCCACCGCCTGATACCCAATCTCGAATAAAGGGAAACGAGTCCGTGGATCCTTTTAGGATCCAGAATCCTTGATCGAGATCGAAGGAGACCTCATCAGAGCTGCTCTCACTTCGTAACGACCCTCCTTCTCCTTATGAATATTTAAGCTGAATATTAAATGCATGAAATCACCACTAACCCATCGTAACCACGTCAGCCTGTCTCTTTCTCGAAAAGTCTTTCGACATCAAATGCCATCGAGAACACGAAACGGTCGCGCGAGTCAACTTTTCGATTTCAAATGTTACTGGTACGTCAAATCGATCCTGTCAAGTGGCAATGGAAACCCGTACGAATTTCAACTCCATTTCTATGTATTCGATGATCCTTTCGAAAGGAAGTCATGACTTCTTGGGCGATTACTCACGCAAGGCTGAATCTGGTCCTGAGTAAAATAACGTTAATGGGGTGAACGCGACTGTACACCTCTCATACTGTTACGATTTACAAGCGTGTGAAATACTATTGAATTATTCATGATTAATTTCGTCCTACCTGTCCTATAAACAAGATGACTGTGACAAGCATCAAAATTGATCATTACCCTTTTAAACCGTGCTACGTGGCCGGATGGTTAAACTATGACAACCATAACCTATAAACATTATATACGTAGGTATATAGTATCTAAAAGATATATGTATGAAGATTCTAGTAATTGATACATAAACAAGGTGGAGTATATATCTTATTTACAAGTGGCTCCAAGTTTAGGAAACACTATGGCCGCTGTCCATCAATGAAGTTTCCTAAAGGATCCCAGCGCCTTTCAAAAAGTTTCCCCAGTGGTCGAGACTTCGACTAGTCCAGACACGATCAAGGGGAGAGGGGTTGAACTTCGTCATCCCGATAAACCGGAAATCGATGGATTTGTGATCGAGAGACAAAAGGATTTGTAGAAAGTAAGGGACAGAGGGGACGAAGTGGTATAGGACTTCCGAAATTTCGCCGCAAAATGCCGACAACATGCGGCGAAGCCCCCGGATTCGGCATCGATTCGCCCGTTTGGTTTTGATTTACCGCGAATGCAAATAGTACTGCCTAGCGCGACGTTGGGAAACCAGCGCCAACGCCAGTGCTAGCGGCGCGGTAACGGTACGCCGTAATAGTAATACATGGATGCGGCCCGCCAGTTTAAATTAACTTCGACCTGTCCTAGCTTTCGAGTTGCAAATTGAAGAAAGCAATATCAGGGGCACACCGGCACGTGCCCTTAATACCCCACAGTCAGCTATCCGAAGAACCCTCTCGGACGGTTAATCCGGAGTCAGCTGCCGGAAAGGAATGGAACCCATTTCGGTAGTCTGAAGCTGATATCCAGCACCTGGCAATATTTCAGCGTTTAAAGTAAATCTGTATATCGGTAGTCTTGGAGGAAAGCGGTGAATAAAGGGGAGAGACTGATCTGCCTATAGATTCAGAGTAGTATAGTTATACTTAGCGTAATTAAAGAGAAAGCTAAAAGGGTGAAAGAAATATCTCGTATAAAACCTTACGTAATACAATGAGTATATGTGTTCGTATATTTATATGATATTGACCGTATAGACTGAGGAAATCTTTGAGAAGCAACGAAAGAATTTTTGTGACTTGGTATACCTGTGTATCTACCTTAGACTATGTATATCCATCCATCTAAGCCACCTCTCGTTTAACCTTTCTTCAGGCAGTCCCAGGAAGTCGAGAGAACCCTCTTGCCGCGTCCTGGAGAATTACGCGAGGGTTCCTAGTAAGCCGGAAAGTCGTGGGATATTTATTAACGAGAACTCCTCCGAGGGAATGGACGCGGAAAGTTGCATCTCTCCAAAGTTACTTGAACTGGCGATGTCTTCTTCATCGTTGCTAACTTCCCTTCCGTACCGGTAATGTGACAAACATCGCGTCCGCGTGAACTCTCACGCTTACGAAGTTAAGTTAGATATAGGTAAGAAGGTGAGAGAGTGGATAAGAGCTAGAAAGAAATAGAGGTAGAGAGAAAGAGAGAGGCAGAAGATAGAGCAAAGGGAGCTTTAACTGAGTTGAAGAAGAAGGGGACAAGGAAAGTTTTAATTGGTCTTGAAAACGAGTGGTTGTCGCATTTAAAACAATCCCCGACTTCAGGTTGGTCGATGTTCGGTAAACTTTTGGAAAAGTCCTCGACAGCATAAACGGCTTCTAGATGTTTCGTCACGTCTCAATGTCACTGCCGGAAGCTATAACCAAACCCCGTAGCGTGTACGACTTGATTTCCCTGCCTCTCATACCCACCCCATGCAATCCAAACGTCTCAACCTGAAAATACACCTTCATGTCAGAATACAGGTGGTACCTATAACGTCCTCGGAGATTTCGCCGGAAAACCCGACCCTCTTAACTTCGTTTGGGAAAAACCTTAGGTATACGAGCACACGAAACTTCGTGCTTGGCCGTAAGAAATTTGTCCAAACGATCCTGTAAACGTTTTCTCGATAGTTGGACTATCTCCCGTTCTCTCTCTCTCTCTTTCTCTCGCACAGTCTCGGTAACACGACTTCCATAGATAACAAGAAAAAAAAAGTGCAGAACGGTGACTGAATAGCTAAATTGGTCCGCAGATAGATAGCTATAGATATAGGTGTAGATAAGTGGTTCGTGGGTAAAGATAAGGTATTCCCCCCTCCCTCTCTCTCTCTTTGTATCTCCTTGTCTTTCTCGCTCTAGACGGTATATATGTGGAAATCCATTTTACGGGAGAAAATGGAATTACGCAGTAGATATACCGAACGCGCATGTCTACGTCTATCGGAAATAGCGACAATAGCTCATGACTTTCTGCGGTTGCCACTCGAAGGAGCAGCCACTTTCCCTTTCAGTCAGAAGAGACTTCAGTTTATCGATTAAACGCGCATAGTCAGTAACGGTAGGGCACGAGTAATTAAGCTGAGTACGTGGATACCATATTAGTACCTATTTAGGTACTTAAGTGTACTGACGGGTCCCTCTCTGCCTTCCCTAGCTAAGAAAATCATTAGGTATATACATCATCTTCTCGGAATCAGCTTCTAGTAACCTTGAGGAATCGTAATTCTCCTTGGCTAGAGCTGGGACAGCTATTAAGAGTACTTTGGTAAATTTGTTCCCGTGCTGTGATCTAACGCAGGTACTTAATTGATTAGGAGGAAGGGATGAATCCCATGGGGTGAATCCGAGACTATAGTCTACGTATACAAGGCGATCAAATTGACTTTGACACGTAAACTTTGATTGACTCTGCGACGGTATAGTAAGATATGATTATTTGTTTAGTGGAATAGGACATACTTTTATCATAAAAATACTGAGGGAGGGGCTACATGAAAGGGAGGGGCTGATATATATATATATAGTCATGTCTATTTTTATGTGTTTCTTGATATAACCAGCAAATATGGAATTGGCTGGGCAACTTGATCGTTCTAAACCTGTAGGGTACTCCCGTGGGAGACACTTGAGAGGCTTACATCCGTCCTAACGAACTTCACACTTCATTAAGGCCCTGGCCCTAAATCAACTCGTAAAGGACAAAGTAATTAAGGACATGCGAGATACTAGGCTGACCTTAGTTGCACCCTTGTTTTCCCAGAACACGGAGTGGGTACATAGGATACTAGTGTATAGAACCTGTTTAACAAATTGTTCGTTCGTTCAATTTCACGTGTTCGAGATTATAAAGGGCATTGCGTAATACCAAGAAACAATGAAAATAATCAAAAAATTTTTACTTACAAAATAATTGTGAATATTTTACAAGATGCATAAAAGACCTATATGTATAAAATTTATGGTTACACCATGTATGGTTACACCCTAGATGGTTTTTATACCAATGGTTAGACTATATCCCCAGAAAATTCCTTAAACGCGAAGAACCAGTAAAGAAGTCGACAAAAAATCAAGCCCGAGGCGCCCGGTAAACGAGAACGGGCGGAGGCCAACGGAATTGTCTGGTTCCGCGATTCTTAGCCGGTGAAATTGATGGGAAGGACAGAAGTTTAGTACGCGCCTATATATCTCCGAGGCTCTTCTGACTCTCCTGGCTTCTCTCCTACTTTCTTACCTACTCCTTCCGTATTTCCGTGTCCCACCCTTTAGCGCCTTTCCTATCCCCTTACTCCCGAGCGTCCCAGGGCAGCACCGAAGGCTTGTAACTTTGGTAACGGGCACGATGGTTGCAGAAAGAAGGAAAGAAAAAAAAAAGAAGAGAAAGAGAAGGAGGAAAGGCCGTCGAAGTCTGCCGGGTGGAAGAAGTGGGATACCAAGAGACAGAGAATAGGAAGACGATATAGTTGGAGAAGGCTGAGAAGGTTGAAAAGGGAGGATAGATGTAGAAGGAGCTTTAGGAAAGAGGGTGCCTGGTAAAGCTCAGTCATCAGGAAAACTCTGTGGTCGACTGGTAAGACCGGACGTGAAATCGGCCACTTGTTTGTTGTCCACGGAGTAAAGCGTCACCGGTGTAGTAGGTGACATAGCTATGTATATACATATATATACAAGCATAGCGACAAAATCCGCAAACGTCTCGAGGACTCGAGAACACGTGGGAAAACACGTCCTCGAGTGTATTTCCCATCCAGATCCATCGATCGAATTGCAAACTCAAGGTCCCATGAATAATATATCGGTCGTAAGAAAACATTCTTTCACAGTCAAGCATTATCGCGCTACATATGAGAGTCATCCCTAGAATTTTTCATCCCTTCGTAGGACATACTTCATTTAGAATTCATACAGGAGGTTGTACATTCAATAGATTTTGATATGAACTCGTTGACCAAGTCTGGTCCACTATGTTCGTTATTACTTTCAGTAAATACAATATACAAGTGACATATAAAAATGTATCAAAAGAGTCTCCTCCGGGAGGCCGTACCCGGGTTCGCCCTGAAGATATTGTTCTAAAGACGTCGACATATTCGACAATTTTCCCAGACTAGTTGGTTTGACTTTCGGCGTCTGCTGCCTGTGGCATTAAGCTCGTCAGGCATTTAGAGCGTCTAAACGCCAGGTCGAAGGCCTGCAGTCATCTCCCGTGGCTCTAGGTGTCTTCGTTGGAGATAAAGTGCCTCCAGCTAACGGGTAAGGGTAGTTTTCGTATAGGTGTACGAAGTATGAACGAGGATAGGAACGATGGATAGTAAGGAGGCAGAGGTGTTGCAGAGAGCAGGAACGATGATGGGAGAAAGGCAAGAGGTATTCGGTCGGTGTGTCGACTTGTGAAGTTGTAGAGGGCAGATCGATCGGGAGCGGTTGAGCGAGGATGGAAGGAAGACGAGGACGAGGAAGGAGACGCGATGGTAGTACACCAGCATTGGTACACGAGAGAGTGAGAGAGTGAAAGAGCCAAGGAGAGAAGTAGGGGTGGAGTACTGCGTCTTAATAGCAGCACCGACAGTACTCGGGGGGTTGAAGGCAGACTCAGCCCGTCTCGGTCACGCCAATATTACTTACCAACCCCCTCTCTCCATCCCGTCAAACCACTCGACGCCCAGCATCCACATCCTCCCTCTCCAGAGAGCGATAACTTAATTCATGCGAGAGCAACGTAACTCGTCAATATCAGAATCGATTTCCAGCCATACGAATTTGATGTCTGTATTCTTACCCCCTATCGTTAAAAATGACTGGAACTTTTACTATTGGAAATAAAGTATTTGCGCGACAACGGTAACGATGTTTTGCCGTAGTTTGTCCAAGAGAAGCAAGAACGTTGGTTTTCGTCGAGACGAGGGTGGTGAGGGTAAAACAGATTCTAGGGGCGTTGCAATGTAGGAAGTGGATGAGGATCTCGAACAGACACTCTCGACTCTCGACTTCATTCGAATGGCAATCGACGAAACGACCAGTGAGATGCAGATTTCCTGTAGCCACCCTGTACCCTTGTCTCGTTAAGTCTTTATTGCAGGTGGCAGCAGCAGCACTTCCAATATCCGAAATCCCTGTTGGACAGCTGATGGCTACTAGTATCCATGAGAAATAAAGGAAGGAAGCTGTAACAGTATCGTAGGGTCCTTTGGTAGTGCAGCTTAGAGTAGAGTAGCAAAGAGTCTCTGCGACTCGCAGATAAAACAGAGTAGGACATTGCTGCAAGAGACCGTTAGAATCTAGAAATAAGAGAACGTGGATACTGCACTCAGGATAGGCGAGAGACATGTGTTGGCCGAACAGAGAACAATGCAATTTGCTGCAACAAATGTGGCAATCGGCCGGCGCGCCACTGAGCGGCGGGAGTGATCGACCAAGAGCGAGGCGCGGAATGAACGCGGAGAAACACAGAGAGAGGAAAGCGTATCGATTGAAATTACCTAACCCGACCTTTTTCCAAGCTTTTTCCATTTCGACCGCCATCACAATCTTCGCTATACTACCTAACCGGAATTCCCGCTGAAAGGTGTTTAGCATCCGTCCCCGTTCACTGTTTAAAACTGCTAATCGTATTACCCTCGCGAGCCATTATTCGCCCATTCGTACACGAGCCGCGACGTGTAATTACGTGTAGCAAGGGATAAGCGCCGCGACGCTTGCCGTCCGGCAACGCCCCATGCGTCCTTTCATTGTAGCCGATCTTGACGCCCTCACTTCTTCCTAATTGCATCGTATCTACACTTGCTTTGCATTTCTCGCCCGTTTCTCTCTTTTCTGTTTCTCCTGCACATTCGTTTTTTAAATTCTTTTTTTTTCAATCGGCGCAAAACATAATTCTCAGCTGTTTCTGTATCACTCTTGTTTTTCCACGAGAAGAGGACAAAGCATTAACTACAACCCGAAGTCGAACTTTAACCAATGGAAAGGGAGAAAGTTAAAACGACAGAGTGGTAGGATCTATGGATACTGAGAGGAGGAGGAGGATGAAGAGTTTGTTCGCGAAGCGACGTACATTGTGGTTGCCGCCTGTCCCGGCCATACCTCCGCTATGCGCACAAGTACATTACGTTGCTTAATTGGCAATCGTGACGCAAATAATTATTTGGCAAAACATAAATTTCCACGAGTCTTCCCAGACGCATTCGCGAACCCGTGATAATTCACTTGCCGGACATTAATTGTGTTTATTTAAAATTCGAGATATCGAACAATATAATATAGAACGAGAAAAAACAACCGAAATATCTCGACAATACCGATTGTCATTTACAAAGATAATAATTTTTTTCATCCCTTATCTTTGTTCCGACGCAAAAAAAATATGTCTCCCTCGAAACTACAGTCTCTCTCTCTCTCTCTCTCGATCTTCTCTCCATGTCCCCCCACTTGCACCCTCTCTGCGGCACACTTCTCTCGGCAGCAGTGCTGATAGAAGAAGGAGTACAATGGCTAATTGAAAGACACCCTCTAGGCGAGGGCTTTGTGAGCAACGGCTCAAAAACAAAGTGAGTAGGACACAAGGTATGCTAAAGGCGGAAAAGTCACGGGTGTATTATGACAGACTCACTAGATTATCGTTAAGACAATTTTACGTTAGAAGGTATATCCAGGAATCATTTACATAGCTGCCATGAACGTAGGTAAAAGGTAGACAGGAAGTGGGAAGCTGGGTCAGGGGCATCTGTATAGGTTCGAGGTTTGCCGTGAGCGTCGGAAAATGAAGTAAAGAACCGAAAGCTGCCTGGGAAAGAGATAATCTCTATTTATCTTGTAATTCCCACGTAATGCCATTATACCGCCCCGGACCCAGAGGATCCTCTCTACATTACGCTTTTTAATCTTTGTTTTTGAGCAGAGGGTAGAGGGATTCTGGGCAGAGGGACTCGACGCTATGAAAGTCCTTAAGAATATTTCCTAATTTTGGCAACTTTCTAATTAAGTCGCAGGTACGACGCTTCCCTTCCAAGAAACTGGAAAAATTTATCCCCCCATGACCAGAGACGACGTTATCTTCACTTGCTATAATGTATTAGATTACATAAACGCTTAATGAAAATTTTTGTACTTGTAGGAATTACCTCGAAAATGAAATTTCACAAATCTATAAATAATACGAAATCCAGTGATTACGTAATAAACCATTTCGTATATATAAAACAGTATCATTATATATTATTATGAAATACTAAAAGTGTAGATGATATTCGACTTAATGAACTTACTCGGTCAACTATTATCTCATTATTTATGTATATATGTACAACGTTTGTTTCGGTACAGAAAATCAAGTGCCGAGATACGATAGTGATGGTAATAAATTGCACTAATTTTAGTTGCTATTGTTGCAAATTGGCGAAACAATGTTCTGCCTAGGTCGATAATTCGAGTTATGCGAGAATTAGCATCCATAAATAATAAACATAAACAGATGATCTACTTGCACAATCCAGCATTATTAAATCCATGTACCCACTTATAGCATTTTGTGTATAATTCGAGGATTATTAAGTAGCAATTATCTGGTCGAGTAGCTCGAGATAATAAGCTAGTAAAAAAGTAGGTAGTTGAAATTTAGCAACAGGACCAGTGTTTCACCGGTCGACTAGAATCAATGATTTATTGACGTTTTATAGTTCATCGTAAAACGGTTGAGGAATCATGCGAATCCCCATAAATGTTCAGATAGGTAACACTGAGCATTTCGATTTCGCATCTGGTTACGCACAGCGTGTAAAACGCAAGGGGAGTAAAATCGACTTGACAAAATTATTCTCCTAGGGCAAGGTTAGGTAACCCTAAACTTCTAAGAATCGAGCGACTCGAATCTGACCAATCAGGCGTGACGTTGCCGATAAAACGCAACCGCGCGAAGATTCAATTTCACTGCGAGTCCCTATCCCTTTATTTACTCGAAACGTCCTATGTTACACGGTGGGAATAGAATTTTATCGAATTCAACCACTTTGCAGTAATTGGCACGACTAATAAAAAAAAACGCTAAGTTTTATAGGGCAGTGCAGTGTACAGAGGCGCAATTGCGAAACAATAGACAGATATAGCAGTTACGGTAGACAAGTGACCTGGGAATACCTATTGTTTTTCTCCTACTCCACTTGCCGTGCATTAATGCCACTCATAGCAGAAGAGCCACGTAATGCGAGCAGGGCTAGAATACAAACACTGCGTCATATATACATGTATGTAAACACTACCGCCATCTTTTCGATCCATTCAAAAGCTCACAATCCTTTCACCAACCGTTTTTACAATTTTCACTTATAATACCCATACTGATAAATATTTCTTAAATTCTCGTATGAATTATTTTCTCATCAACCTCACAATAACACTCTACCACATCGGACACGTAAAATAAAGTAAAATAATTCTAACCTAAAACGACGATCCTTAACCTCCAAAAAAAAGCTTCACGTAAAGAAGGCTATCTCGATTCGCTTGGATGTTTATACCCTATTATACACGTCTATTCCAGTCGGAGTACTCGTAGATAAGCACCTATAGTATATACGGTACTTGCCAGTACTTCGTCTTGCTTCTATTTTGAGGAAGTGCGCGTTGTTAGTCTGCAGTTCTCTCGTTGCTTCTTTAAAATACAAACCGTATGACATAACGAACTACTCCTAGGTCGGACGGGGTTGAAGAAGCGCATATACGAGCCCCCCGACGTTACATGCATATACGTGCGAATATTTTTATTTGAACTAGGTCAGCCAGCACTCGAGGCACTTTTATAACCGAGTACTTAAATCTCATCGCGAGAAGACGGTCCTACCCATCCGAGTTTATTACGTCTAGGACGCAGACGAGGCGAGAAACGTTAAATCGTTATATTCGATAGACCATTTCGACGAATCCTCATCCTTCCACCATGAGCTTCACTACCCCTTCGACCATCTATCCCTCTACGTAGCATCGAATACTCTACGGCGTATATCCAATTCCCATGATGAACGACGAATATCTAGGCAAATCCATTGTACATCGTATTCCCGGAAACTTATTGTAGACCACGAGGATAGGAATATCCGGGTAGTAGGTATCAATATACATATATATATTGATACCTACCAATATACATATATATATTGATACCTACTAACCGGATATTCCTATATATATACGTTGAAGGGTACGAAGCAGAAACTAATGACGACTGACTACTCTGTTCCGGAAATACAGCATCGTTTATCTTTATTTTCTATATAATCTTACACTTCGACTTTTTTTAACGTAAGGATCTCGTTGCAAGCAGTAGAAATTGCGTTTCGCTCAAATAAAATCTGTTTCCCGTTATCTCCGCATATTGCTATGAAATCAATGGAGAAGCTTTCCCGACATTATAAGATATCTAGTCTATCTATGCTTTCACGTTATTGACCCAGATTCCTGATCTTCTTTCTCTTTCCTGCCAACCTATAGGATACTTTGTGTCTCTCGTTCGATATATATGCATATATACATATCGAACCAGTAACCCCATACCTTGGCTACATTACTCGAAGACATTCACAATCAGTCTGACTGCTGGCTGGGTATGTATATTCGAGCGGAGTTAAATCAGGAATTTGTGGTAAATCCACCGAATCTCTCTCACGAAGGGTACGGTAATTTAGCTGCCCTCGGTTTCCAATTATCTTCCGTTTAAATCTCACCGCCTAGCGGAAACGTATCGGTTTACATCCGGTTACCGCGGGCTCTACCGGAAAGGCAAATCGTCTGGGCTTTTTGAGTAAAAATAAGTAAATTGAACATAACCATCATGCAGTTCCCTTTGAGACAAGAGCGTTAATTAAATTCTATCGTGTATCACATACAGGGAAGAAGAGTATACCGAGAGGAGAAAGAAAGAGCATCAAAAATCGTGGTACAAAAGGAGATAAATAAAATGGTATAACAAGTATCACGTGCATTTAAACATGGAGGAATCAAGAAGCGACTACCACGTGGATGCACCCACTCGACAAGTCGGCTACTGAGCGAGAAGTTTACTTAGACGAAATTAAAAGAGATTTAACCCACGTCATGGCCGCTGTGATCAATCTCATTTCAATGATGATATTTGCCTTGTTTATCTATCGCACTATCAAGCAAGTAAGCGAAATATAGGTAATGAAGCTAAGAGAAGCCCCGGAGTGTTCGGATAAATAATTTTACAAGACGAAGATCTCAGTGCACTCATCCAGGTATACGGATGAGAATCTTCCATTGCAAGGACGGGGTAAGGATGTTCCAGAGAGTGTGAGAGAGAAAGAGGAAAATGTCGCAATAAGAGTAAATAGGGAAGACCAAGTTGACGACTCAAGTTTGCGAATACTACGTCCGTAAAGGAAATCCTGAACGAGCTACCCGCTCTCCAAGTCACTATGGGGCACTGGCAATGCTATATTCCTTTAGTTGTTTAGTACAGTGACGTTTCGAGTCCTGGATATTCCAGGACGGGTATACCCATACTCGTACGTCTGAAAGCATTTTGAAACACTCGAATAACCCGAACCGATCTAGTGGATATTCTAGATCAATTCCAATGAGAAACACTTTTGACTATGGGATTTGGTGGATTCGAGCGTTTATTGAAATTCGCCCAGAGGGCTAGAGAATGACAGTCATAATGGATCCATAAAATGCTGTTGCTAAAGCCAGCAGCGTGTGCTCGATATCCCCACGGAATTAACCAATCCCCTTTCGGCGGGCTTGCCGAGCGTGCGTTCTGCAAACTGTAATTGCCTTACGGCTAGAGACAGAGAGAGAGAGAGAGGGCTAAAGGGTACAAGAGTGAGGGAGAGGATGCGTCAGAAGAGACAGAGATAATAAATATCGGTATAACCCAGTGGGAAAGAGAGTGAGAAAAGTTTCCTCCATCCTCGACAAGGGTTTTATGATCTCGACCATATCCAATTTTATGGATTTCATGTGACGCAAATCAGTCGTTAAATCACACGGATCAGCAAAGAAATATGGCATATTGCATCATGGTACTGATAAGGATCCTATATATCTATATATATCTATGATCTAACTAGATGCCTAAATATCCCCTATATTTCTCATTTCCATCTAATTCACGTTCGTTATTAATTTTTTCTTTACGAAGAATAATTATAGCACGGTATGTACACACTATGTCAATGGCGGTGCATCCTGTTGATAGCCACTGGGTTACCGATCACCTCAACTAAACACTGATTGTGCCCAGTTGACCAACTACACGTGTATACAATACATGGTAGCGTATACGTTCCAAAACGTCAATTGCGTCGAAACGGATAACAGCGTGGGCAATCATAACCATCCGGAGCGCCGTGACTATTCTAAGAGTACCTACTTTGATCTATAGTAATAAAGAAGACATTTCGCCGGATTCTATTACCTAGTATGTACTATATATATGTGTGTGTGTGAATATATCTGTATATAGTGTACCTAACGCAAGCTGCCGTTACTCGAATCTCAATGAGCTTTTGGCATAAGGCGAAACTGAGGTGGAATTCACATTAGGAGGAAACCTTCATTAGGATGATCATAAACCCTGCATTTCTAATCAGAAACCAAGGGAATTTGTCTTACTTGAATCAAGACAGTAAACGTCATAATGTATAAGACGTGATCTATATACGATTCGCGTACAGGCAAGGTATAAGGGTAGAAAAACTGACGGAGAGAGGATAAATCTTTCTACGTAGCAGAGTTTCTCTCCCCAGAGTGATTTGCGACGTCGCGATTCACTTGAGAGTTTTGTAGCCGGCTGGAAAGTGTCTCAGAGAGAGAGAGACAGAGAGAGAGAGAGAGAGAGAGAGAAAGAGCGAGAGCGAGAAAAAATGTCTCACGCTACGTCTGGATACGTGTCCAAGCTTTACGACAGTGTACAACCTATCCAAGCTCAACAGGATAAAATAGCGCGACATTTTTCAAGAAATTCTGGAACCTCTATACTAAAACTATCCTTACCGTACAATATTCCATTCGTGACATACATAAAAGCGGGACAATAATTTCATACGAAGAACAGAGTAAGACACGCTCGCTCCACCCCCCACTTGAAAATTGTTCATATTTATTACGTATACGTACTCATAAAAAATTGGAAGAAGGAAAATAGTTTCGCTGAAAACGTTGAATCCGAAATTACAGTTGGAAAAGTAAGGGTGGCCTCGTCTGTATCTCATTGGCAAGGAGCATGCATAGGGGAGTAAGGATTGCTGGTATTCTTTCCTATGGCACAGCTGGGTATTGGAAACGCATCAGTTCTAAGACATTTTCTTGAAGCGTAAGGGATGCTTCCGTATCCCCCCCCCTACTCCCACCCCTTCCTCTAGAAGAGTTGGCAGCACTGTATCTTTAGGACGGCATAGCCACTGTGTCGTGTGACGGTAACGCCTAAACACTCGGTAAATAGTGGCGAGAGGGTGCAACTACCCCTAGCCGGGAGACGGGCGAATAATGTTACCCCGCAAGCGAGACAAATGGCAAATCGATGCATCCTCCTAGGTACAACCGTACTGGTAGCGTGGTACAAGTACGTCCGTAGAACCGTTTCAGCATAGCGACGCTTCCTCGTGACATACTGGGTGGCGTCTAATGAAATATATCAAATACCCCCTTTCGGAGACACGTCTCTCGCCAATAAATAAGAGGACAAATTTCAAGCATGCTACCGCATTATCTGTTCAAACGTTTTCAAAATGGATAGTACCTGTATACAGTACACTTTTTTCAAGTGCTATTTGAAAGAGAGTTTCCTGCGAGGAAACGGGTGCCCGAGGGTATATCTGACGGAGGGTCAGTAAAGGGATTGGTACACGGAGTAGAAGTGATCGCCAGGGAAATTGAATCGGATCCATCGAAATTCGGTGTCCCGACAAGAGAAAATGAGCCCAGTCAGCTCGACGTTCTGGAACAGAAACACCAACACGGAACAGTTTCAGAGGTATCGCAGGCACCGTTCTCGCTATGTATACATTTATGTACAATATATATATATATAAGTAAAGCCATATACAAAACGTTTAGGTACGCGTCCCATGTACTACTCAAAGTATACATACAAATCGGAATATCGTGTTAGACCTTCACATATTCGCGTGGGACATGGTAGCACTGCGCAGGAAATACACAAACTCCGCGTAAGTCCAGGCAACACATATAGTTGCACTTTGCACAATGTGCACTGATATATGTGTGTGTGTGTATATATATATAGTAGTACCTTACTCCGCTTCCTCGTCGGTGCAACTGGCACATTCATACTTCTCCCCTCTTCCGATATATACTATACAAAACTATGTATATATTGTATGGATATATTATATATAATATATATGTATATACACCTGTAGCCACCCGCATCAGAGACGCGCCCATTTCATCCACGTACCTATGCACCTATGTACACCATAAGAAATTCGGCAGTTCATTCCTACATTACCGATTAAGCTCATTCAACTCAAAGTTCAAGCAACGCTGCGAGGCGTACGTAGTGCAAACGTTTATCGTCGCGCACGTTCGCTCAGGACCTTCGAAGTGGAAACGTACCTTCGACGACATTACACGAGCATGATAGTAGAGCAAGAAAAACACGTGGAGACGAACCTGAGCCACTCGTAAAAATAAGAATGAGAACAGGAAATAAAAGTTGAAGCAAAATCACAACAGCAATTATTAAGACATTATTCTTATTGCTTTTCTTCGCTGGAAGAGATTACCGTGTATATATATGTATACTTCTAAAGATCCGCTCTATCGTGGCTGGCTTCGACAATTGAACGCTTCTCGGCTTCTCTCGACTTCACGGAAACGGAACTAAACGCTACACGAATTGATCCGTCAAACTTGGACACAATGGCGCCTATTCAAGAGGCGACATGGCTTGAAAAGAAAGACCCGCTAAGGGAGTATCGGCTGAGAGAACGTCGGGCGAAGAAGATGGTGAGGGAAGGGAGCAGCGTGAAAACTTAAAGTCGACATACAATGGCTTTTTGCAAGGCCCTCAAGCCCATCCACGACAAGCGATAATACAGGATGTAAGGGATCCAGATCTAGGTACTTTACACTTTCCTATAGGAAATTTATAGCTAGTCGATCTCTATATATAATGCATCATACTCGTAGGTTGTCTGAGCCATATTATACATTTAGGTCAATCCTCTTGTCATATATATACATATATATATGCACACACATACATGTACGATGTAACAAAAGGGGGTTACACACCCCTTACCGCAATCATTCTTCGAACATGCATCACTTTGGATACCAATCTTCGCGACGCTTTGAAGAAGCCGCGTCGGTATAGGTTATAGAGTGTCGCGCCATTGTTAGACTGAACAATGAAAAGGTCGACGCTTTGAGAATCGTCGAGTAAAATCATTTTTCTGAATTCATTCACAATTTGACTGTAATATCCAAAGATGTTGCCTATTATTGAAAGAATGAAAAAATCTGAAACCCCGTAACGTCATGTGATTCGTGCATCTTTTTTTTCTTTATTTCACGTGTCTCTGTAATAAATCGTTATACCCTGGTACAAGAAAAGAAGTAAAAAATAGTAGAATTACAATTTCATCGGTTCACTCGTGACTCGTACCAAAAACTGCTGGCATTTCCAGCTACAGGGGGAGAGCACCACGAGGCGCATACCAATTCGCGGTAAACATTTCCGCGCTTGGATTTATTTCAGGGCGGACAATTAGCGCGATATTTATGTGGCTGGTAAGCACGCCATCGTTTGCGGGCCAACGAGTCACGATCACGATCGCCACTCACGTGACACGTTCCGTTTCATTTCGCGAAGCGACGGTCGTCAGAGGACTTCGTGCTTTGCTGACACGTACATATATATATATATATATGTATATATAAAGGCGTTAGTTAACTAAGGGTTGTGCTACATATAAGTATACACAAGTTATACGTATACATAGGTTATCCTAGAACGTCATTTTAATTTGTCAAACGGCCACTGTTGGTATTTAATAAATTATATTTTTGTAAAAACATTAGATCAACCATCACCTATTGCATACGTCACTCGTATACCTGAAGTACATACGTAAGCAGCAGGATACGATTTTAGGAATCCTATTGTTATTTTAATAAAATCAAAATCCCTTATCACTAGGTACCTACTCGTGATAAGGTCTACGGACTCTCTGACGAATGATTAAAGTTGATTGCTTATATTAATAACGTGTTAAATTGGACGTTCACTTATCGGAGACACGGTTAACCCCTAACCCACCTGAACATTTTGCTAGGAGACTATTGTTTCGAGAAATTATACTCATTAAAGTGGACAATGGATGAGAGGAGAGAAGGGGTGGGGATGGGGGAATTGAAGCTTGTCTCGAGTCGTCGCTATATAGTATAATGTATAGTATATTTTGTACTGGTATTATGGCCATTATAATGGACAGTGGGCTTGAAGGGTTAACCGTCACTTACGGTACGTGGATCTATAAGTGTCCAGGACGCGCATGCGGATCCTGATGCCAGGCAAATAATTTTGTAAGCCACCCCTAAGGGAGAACCGGGAATACATGCACGCGCGGAGTAATTGATTCCGTGGTGTTATTGACCTAGGATGCGCTGTCATACAGTATTGTTGCTTTACATATATCTTTCTAATATCTATTTATCTATGCAACTCGTACCGGAAATGCAAGTAAAATTAGATAAACGATAATAGACGAGAACGCCGGAAAGTATCTCTATGTTAATACTGATTAGTCTTGATTAAATCAGTCGTTTAACGTTTAACGGGCTGCTAGTTAAATTAATATTAATGGGATAAGATCGTTGGATGATGTAGAGCAGCTAGGAAATGAAAGTCGACCGGTGATAACAGATAAGACATTAGAGAGTATAGTAAAGCTATTATGCAGGGTTATTCAAAATAAACGTATTAACTGAAGTTGGCTCTGTCATAGAAATCAAATTTATAGGCTAACTTCGGGGTGGTCCGTTTGGACTGAATAACCCTCTATATTGCTATCTCTATCTATGCGTATAGCATGGAAATGTCTATACATAGCGTAAAAACAAAGCTACCCCCTTCGATTACGTTATTAGGATATATTGAGTTACCCTTTTGGGAGAGAGGGTGAAAGGAAAAACAAGAGGGAGAAAGGGGGAGTCTCAGAAGGAAAGGAAGTAAGAAACATAGTAAACCAAAAGAAGCAAAATCCAAACCATGAAAAGTTCAAACGTAAAAGATTCCCTCTCTCAGCGTTCCAACTGGTCCATCGCTTCTGGCTGAAATCTCGTAAACCACAGAATCAACAGAATTCCCATAATACGCGAACTTCAAAAGCAAAAGACTTTTCCCGGTGTTCCGCTTGGTCTTCACTTTCTCCGTACCAAGTAACAAAGTAACGATATCTGTAGGATTTTCATATCCCAGCAGACATGTTACTGTCCTACCTAAACGACTTCTAGTGCAGCTTCCGGTACGGTGTAGTACCTGCAGATTGAATCTTGGTGATATGTACAGACACTATAACCCGAGTGTAAAGGCGCGTTTCAGAGCATAGGGTCTAAAATGACGAAGAAAGAAGAGGTAGGAAGTAGTGGTAGCAAAGCGAATGAAAGAACAAAAGGAAGGTAAAAACGAGTAGTGGCTGGTGAGAGCGTTAGTCCAGAGGAAGCAGGTCAACGACATCCTTAAGAATATCGTCAGAGTGAAGAGTCTCGAACTGGAACGGTATAACGTCACTGGACGTTATTCTGCGAAGTGTAGAAGAGCATCCTTGCACGAATCACGAGCTACAGAATTCCCATGAGATATACCCAGTCGATGGTACTCACGATGCTAGCAGGTAAGGCTTGGTACTTGAGAACGAGGAACAGGGGAACGTAAAGGTAAGGGTAAACACAGAGCTCAGCTCGAAGAACGGCTCCAACGAGGCTTTTCCAATGAGTACCTATCTACCTAAGGTTAGTCGTCGTGGACCTAGCGAAGATCCCCGTGGTAGATAAAACTTCGTCGCGTTGATAGATAATTGACTTTTCATTAAGGTTTTACCAGGCTGCGCTTGCCCGTTCCCTCACGCTTCCCTTCTAAAGAGGGGAGGAATAATGCGACAGGTAGAAGAGGAGAGGGATCCCAAAGACCAAGAATAATTTAACAGTGTAAACTGCTTTCTATCCTATAAGCTGCCGACCCTCCGGACGGTTACGAGCTCTCGCATTAAAAGCGCCACTCTATAAGTATCGTTTAACTTTTGCCTTTGATACCCAAGACCGTATAGCCTTTTTTACCCCTCAACTCCTGACGGCACAGCTCAACTTTCCCAGGAGAAGAGGTCCCGTCGACTCTACACGTAGGCGATACGAAAAACACGAAAAACTGTACTGCCATTACGTGTAAGCTCTTGACGTGTGCGTATCCATCCTTTTCACTGCCTGTACCTACTATTGATTCGTGGGAACCAGGCCGTTCTATTTTTTTCCTGCTCGTTTCCTTCCCTTCGAATTTTTGTACGCTCGCTTTTTTTTTCCGCCGCCATTACCTCCCTCCATCACGACCTCGATATTTACATATACGTGTACGTATAGCCGTAGTAGCTCCGAGTTGGGAAGTATTGCTAAATAGGTTAGACTTTTTTTTATACCGCAAGGGTAATTAAGCGTTTATCTTCTTAAATCGTTCGAACCATTATTCAATCGACTATAGATTTTTATTGAGCCCCGGATCGACCGGAAGTGGAGGTACCCTCTTCCCATGATCCTCAGGAGTCGCATTAAGACTCTTAACACACGCTCTCTATCTCTGTTAATGGAGAACCCAGTTACAGGTACAGTGGGACGTAGTGGCTAAGGTACTTAACCCGTACCAAGGTGCGATTACCATGAGAGAAGGTCCGGACGACCGTTGAAGGTCGACACGTGACCCGAGATAACCTAACATTTACCGTAGTTCAGTCCATTACAGATCGAACCAAGTCATTGACAAAATGAGTTTCAAATTGCGCGTTAAGTATAATTAATTTTTTTTTATTAAGACAATCAAGGAATTAGATCCTATTTTCTCTAGGGGGATCAAAGTATTTACCTATCTCTCTACTTCTACCTCTGTCTCTCTTTTTCCTTATGGCTGTCCCTCTTGCTCTACCGAGGAAGAGGAACATTTCTCTTCCGGATAGCGTATGGAGCATTTCGTCGGGAATTCCATGAACGTTTTCTTAACCCCCTATTTCTTTCAGGACTGACATCGGTGTAATGTTCTGCGCTCTAGCCGGATGGCAACTATCCAGAAAGAAAATGTAGATGATACCAAGTTTACTTTGGCCCACGTCTAGGCGATTTCACGACAAATCGCATATACCACAGTCTCCATGTTATACACGTTCTATATATAGGATATATATATATACACGCTATCGGAAACTCCACGAGATCTAATTAACACGGCAGCCAATTATCAATATAAGGCATAATGTAACCTACTCGTGGAACGATAATATTAGCGGCTAGACTAGGATACAGTGGCCGTAATTAAACCGATTAAATTCCGACAGAATTCACTATTCGTATAGAATCCAAGCGACAGCAGCTAGAAGCATCGTTACACTAATGACGGATTGTTAGTACCGCGAATGTCAATATCCGTACTCGTTAAAATTGGCATTCGCACGCGGCCATTTTTCATTCGCCATCACGACAAGCTTCATATAGCGTCTTGACGCGTTATAAAAAAAAAATATCGAAGCAACATATCGAGAGTGGCTCCTCGTCGAAGTCAGGAAAGACTCGAGGGAGTAGAGGAAAAAAAAAATTAGGAACATTAGGAGAGCGCCATGAAATTTCCCATTCCCCTGACCGAATTAGAAACCATAAAGGCAAGCAAGGTCGACGGAAGTTGGGGTTGGGGCACCACGGTTAAAGCATCTTTCAAAGTACATCGCTCGAGGGTTACGGCAGCCATGGTGCCATCCGCTACACGGCTTCACTCATCGTCCCGCATTTCCTCCCCGAATCCTCCTTATCCGAGACATTATCATAATGCTATCGCGTGTTACGTGACAGGAAAGATGTATTATTTCCCAGGCGTTCTAGTTTCCGATCTACGTTGAAATTATTGCATCCGCCGTTAAAGCCGACGTAAATTGCTGCTATTTTCCAAAAAAGGAAAAAAGAACCACACGTTCGACCTACAACTGAGAATATAAAGAATAATATATAACTAAGTGGAGAAACGTAGCCTCTGGAATTTATTAGCCTTGTTTTAAGGCAATCGTCGAAAGCCACCGGAACAAGATATCCCCGAGAACGTGTTGAGTTTTCTCGATAAAAACATGATAGGAAGTCACGTGAGGAATCTAAAAATCCGTTTTTTCAAAACAGAACAAATAAAAGTAAAAAAAGGAAGCTTAGAAAGATGGCTTCCCCGAAAGACCCTTGGATACGTGTTAAAATCGTAGTAGCGTGTACTGGCGAACCGAGGGGGTAGGAGACAGGGTGCCGGGTCGGTTGGCCAGGAGCCAGACGACACAGGTTTCTTCTTTCTCTCGCAAGTCCAAGTAATAATCCTAACTTGCAGGGTTAGTTTGGGCTTAATTAGAACAGGGGTTAGCGGCTCGCTGGTTATAGTTACATCTCCACTATTGGATACCGTAGGCCACTTACCTTACCCGTCTGCTTCTAGTTATCTACCAGTAACCTATGTATACAGATAACCTCCCAAGATGGTGATTAAGCCAAATCGTTCAGCTATTTCTAATCTCCACACCATTACACATCCAACGAATTACCATTTTACCTTGTCAATGCTATTTATACCTATTCCCTCTTTTAACGTATCCCATATGACACTTTAATTTCGTACAAACGTCTTTTGAATTCTAGTCACGGTATTACTTTCAGTCACTGAATACCCCCCCACCCCACACTCATCACTAGTACCGTTATACCAATTCGCTTCGAAAGTTCTTATCAGGAGGAATCTTCTGGCAATTCCCTACAGTCGACAGGGCCAATCGAACTTTATTCGGCTCGTTAATAACCTGCCGTATTAACCCTGATGAAATGTCGACTAGTGGAATCTAAGGGTTGACGGTTATCAGAGGCTAAGGGAAGTGACTCATCGCACCACACTGTCCTGTAACTACGTTAACACCTTCTCTAAAAGACGTTTCTGTACCCTGGCTACCTCTGTTCTCTCATCCGCAAACTCTCCGTCTCTCTTGCCCATTCCCAGCACAAGCTCTTTCCTCATTTAGCGATGAAAGAGTACGAACGACTAAAGAAGTCTCGGTCGGTCTTCTTTTGTCACTCTCGACGCTCGACGACCGTAGAAAAGAAAGTCGGTAGGCGTGTTCCTTGCAATTCGAGGACAATGCTTCAACGAGTTTTACAGGTGGTAGCTGCTGGGGATTGATTGATAAAAACAACCGGCACTTATATAAGAGCGAAATTATATCCGTGGTATACTTTAATTCGTTGAAACGAGAGTAAAGTCTCGTCTCGCAAAGCATCCCGGAGATAATTCCGTCCGATAAAACTGTCCAGTCCTTCGCTGATGTAAAGAGGGTAAGGTTGGGTGTAGGGCCGGGTCGCTAGCCCGATATCGTCAGGATGCAGCGTAAAGATTAGCCCGGTATATGGATACAAAGCGAAACCCAAGAGCCGAGTGCCATTTCTTTGCGATAAAAGGAAACCGACTGGCCACTTTCAGGAACTGTACCAGCTTCAACGAACTTTTGTCGCGCCCCAAAGCGTCACGACGACGTTCTGCCGCTTTTCTTCTTACCGTATACCTATATATGTATACCACTGTATATACCTAACGCGTAGATACGCAGGCTCACTGCCACGGTATTTCATACACTTATCTATACATATATCTATGCATTTTTACGCTCCTCCTTAATGGCCACGAATCCTATAGCTGTTACCCTAGCACCCATGACCTAGCATTAAATTGAAAAAAATCTCAAGAAAAACGTAACCCCATCTACAAAAGCTCTGGGAAATTCACCTCGAATACCCTTCCCCCTTCTTTTTCACTGTTTCTTTATCTCTCTTGAATAGCACGCTCACACACTCCGCGTATATATAGGAACTGGGAAAACTGCTCGACTGTAAAGTTCGCGGAAGCACGCCGCGGCTTTACGGAAATAAGAGGAAAAGAAGGAAAAAGAGAAGTGTGATAGGTGAGAACTTGAAGATACAAGTGCACGCCACCTATACGTTATCAAGATTAGATAAATTCTGCAATTCAGATTCAAATTATTTTTTCCCTGATACTACCATATATATTCAATTTTTCAAATGATTATTGAACAGCTGTTCTATAGTTATCTACCAGCATTAGAAATTTATGTGTCAGGAAGATAGGAACTGCAAGGGTCAACCTCGTAAGTGCATCTCTGATACCACTTCGCACTTGCAGTACTGTTATCTAATAATGCACTTCATGGCGACGACATTGCATCGGTTTCTCGGGTGATTTGCGTACTCGTTTACAGCCGACCCGAATTGCCAAGTGTGAAATCAGACTGAGGTTTCGCGGCAATAGGTGATTGGATCAACCATTGATTTCTGTCTCTGTTGCGCACGTGAGTGCATATATGAATTTCTGCATACAAGTCGTATAAGTGTAATTGACGTGCTTCATATTTACGTATCTCTTGCACGACGTTATCAGGCACAATTTCTCAAATGTCATTTTGCTATTAAGGACCGTTCCGAATAACGGATCCGAACCGGAAATGTTACTAGGTCGATTGGTTATTTACGTAATTAAAGAGAACAAGGAGAGAGAAAGAGAAAGGGTAAACAAGACAGTGAGATCGTATCTTGGGGGTTGAAAAACTCACTCGAGTCTTTGTGCTATCCAACCGAGGATTCTTTAGCTCTCCCTAGTAAAAGGCCTCTCTTACTTTTTCCTTACTCTTGGCCCTCTTTAAAAGCATCGCCAAGACACGGATATGACATTGTCGCGGTAGCTGCACACTTCTCTTCCCTAGAATATCACTAGTAGACGAGATTCTTCCTCTCAGACTACATTCGCTCATTCTTTCTCGTTTCTCTTCGTCGGGGTTTTACGACGTGAAACACACTGTATGTATATGTATATACAAAAAGACATATACTATATCCTCTCTATTTTTTCCAAGAATACCTACACATATACATCGACCACGATTCTTTTCTACGAATGCTCTTTCAGTCGGCGAACAAGAGGGTAATATGAGTAGGTATATCCAAAGTAAAGAACGTCTTTGAAGGATAATCATGATTATCTCGTTAAAAGAAAAGCACGAGAGAAAATCATATACAAAATTCAGAGATAAAACATAAGCGATGCATCTTACGATTTAATCCTCCCATCCACCATTAAGATAAATACACGAGAATCAACGTTCTCTCACGCGCAAGGGTAGATATGGATAGTTAACAGTAGCAATGATCGTGAAATGAAATTGTTTGTAAACTAATCTGTCCTCGTGCCAGTTGAGCGCAGTGTACCCATGGTATGGAGAGTCAGGGTAGTAATATGCGGCCGCAGGGAATGCTGGGTACGGAATCAGAATACCGAGATCGTACTGTGGCATGGCGTAGATGGGACTACACAATTAAAACGTACTATCCCGTAACCACGTGCACGCGTGTACATCCGTTGAGTGCACGTACAGAATGCAATGTGGGAAAACGTACATATAGCCTGTCCGCGAGTTTAATGTCTTTTTTGACAGTTCGCAAAC
This sequence comes from Pachycephus smyrnensis, assembly GCA_030142225.1. NCBI lineage: Eukaryota > Metazoa > Arthropoda > Insecta > Hymenoptera > Cephidae > Pachycephus > Pachycephus smyrnensis. Next base: position 1,191,169 of record JARQST010000226.1, read on the forward strand.
AATGGAATCCTTACCAAATCGCACGTTTCTCTTCATACAATTTTTGGTACAAAGTATGCATGCGTATGGTTTTGCACTGAAATATATAATTTATTTTTCTACTTTAGGATATAGTTCCGTGATTTTGTGGAAAGCCACGTGTGATTTGCTAAGGATTGCATTGTTTGCGAACTGTCAAAAAAAAGACACGTTGAACTCGTGGACCGACTATAAGTTACCTGTAGCATGAGCTCGTACCAGTGCGAGCGACAACCTAGTGAAATATACGTTGTAATAAAAGGGTTACGATTTCTCGATAACATACAATTTACTATAGTTTGTGACAGGGTTGGGACGATAGTTAAAAATTCAATGCGTGATCTCAAACGTGGTCAAGTTCTTGATTATGTAATATATAAGGTTATAGGATACTTTATATATATATATATATATTATACAGAAGTTATAGGGTAATATACGTACGAGTCCACTATATTTGCAAGGGGGCTCAGGGATAGTAAAAGAGAGAATCTCGTGACTTTTCATCATGTCGGTCTGTAGGCGAAGCCGCCACTGTCTCTCGCTGCCGTTTCGCATTATGATTCTCATATTCTTGGGAAAAAGCTGGGACCGAGAGAAGGATATGCCAGGACGCCATATTCCGAGCTAGGATATAAGGCGAAGAGGGTAATACGACGCAGACGAGGGACCCATGCTGTCGAGGAGAATACCACGAGGTTCGCTTTATATGTTTAATCTCTAAGCCTAACTTCGAAATCTAACCTCTGCTCCCTTGGATCCTGTATTTAATACTCTCAATCTTCTAAGTCGCTAACAGTGTTGTACGGTTAGGGATGAAAGTTTTGTTTGGTACGGAGATTCATTCTCAGTATATCAGATAGGCATATTTCTATGGTGCCTGTATAGTAAGATACCTTATTGGAAGGATAAACCTTGAGATGATAATAGCTGAAACGTAATATATAAATTTAATGAACGAATATACTTTGAAAGTCTTTGAGATATACCTCTTGCCGTTCTGAAAGGCATTCGATGATCGTGAAATTGGAAGTTATCTAATGTAAGAATTCGAAATTGTTCGGATTTTTTTAGTGATCAAGGAAACCATTGGTGTTTTGAAATTTGTTGTAAAAATAAATAAAAGAACATTACTGTATCATCCTGATATCTCTAAATGTACAAAAGTTATGGTGATTCAGAGTTACGATGCATATAGCTTAGTCAAATGGAGAAAGGGTACTACTCACGATTTCAAAAACGACTATAGCTGTTCTTCTCTTACACGTGTAAATGCCTATAAGACTCTCTTTCTCGCGCTCACAGCAGGTATACAAAATTCGAAAAAATTAAAGCATGATCCTTCGTCGATAGATCGATCAATGGTGAAACTCTATGGAATTCGTCGTCAACAGACTGAGATATTAAAATGTACTAAAACGTCTTAAAAAACAGAGTGTTGCTCGTGTCTTCAGAAAAAACTTTCATCCATTAGCCATTAGCATCCAGAGTCCATTAGTAATGGCGTTCAAGCGTGTTCCCACGCGCGTTTTATTCCACTTGCAATTGACACGTGACGTGAAGGAATAAAGCTGCTTCGAAAAGCGAACAATAAATTATTAAGATAGCATAGCTACTACCACAATTCATATGTTAAATATGAATATTATTATAGCAATAAATTCCATTTATCATTGTTCATGCGACTCCACGGAAAACCTGTACCACGCGCTTAATAAATTTTTTCATACTTGTACGTTCTATCTAACTAAAAATCTAACAGCCACTTTTGCTAATAATAAAACTATAATACATGCAACTACTCATCTTAACGAGTAAGGCTAGACTCATAATGTGTCTATATACCTAACCTAACAATAGTCTATGGTGCATGACGTATGTATACCTAGTTACCTAGGCCTAATTACTACTAACATTAATTACAGACCCTCGTCTCGAGACTTTAACGAGCCGTCAGATAAACAATCATTCCTAAGGATACTGTAGTTACCACGTTGAGTTAATGATAAAGTAGATGACGCTGATAAGATGTCTGAAGTATACATACAAAATCTTTAGCATCCTTTCCAAATTCGAAAAAAAAAAACGCAAAACACTTTAATTCGATACTTCCGGCCAATTAACCTCTTCGATCAAGAAAACAAAAAAGTGGTAAATGACATTTGATGCCTGCACGTAAAAAAGGAGTTTGGATCGGCGATGATGGGTGCTTTTAATGGCAAACGGGTACAGTTTGAATCAGCAGGGAAGAAACTTTTTAAAACCCTTAACCTTATTCAACGCGTAACTAAACTCACTAACAAACTAACTGGCGCACTCGAAAGTAGCTTCGCCGCCCTCGTAACCCCATGGAGACTTAACAAGGCGCGCTGGAGTGCTCTAAATTGTACCATCACCTACAAGAGCACACCTTCAAACTTGCCACGGTCTGACTCTCTACCTCTTCCAGTGGTTCTACTCGCGCGGACAGACTCGTACGTACGTCGGGCGTCAGAGCACAACACGACAGAGTCTAGCTGGTTGCAGATAGGGGTAAAAAACATAGAGCAGTGTACAGCAAAGGATATGGAATATGGCTAAGACCAGTGTTGAAACGTAGTTTTACACCGGTGCAGCTGGCTGACACAGCCCGCATTCCTCTTGATGACGTCGACGCTATGTATCTCTATCTCACCTACATATCTATAGCTGGCGTTCACTTTTCCAATGGCAGAGTCCCTGGCATTGCCGGTACCTTAGCCAAGCGCACTTTTAATAGGCTACTCCAGTATGCACTCCAACTGGATGACGTTCCAGACTTCTACAGTAGTGGGATGAACACTTGTGTACCACCCGGTCCCGAATGCAACGTAGGCATAAATCCTGATAATCACAATCCTCTTTACGAGTCATTACCGCTCTTCGTATTCCCTCTATTTATTTCGCTTCCTCTTAAAAAGGAGGAGAGGATCAAGCCTTGCGAATCCTATCGAGCGTATTTGCCATGGTCCTACTATTGTGATGCTCATCCTTAGTTAAAGTCCTTGGGATAGTTCCTGGCATATGGTATGTATGCTATATAGATCCGCAGCCAGTTCGCCATATTGTTCGCCGACGAATGAGAGGTCGTTTTCATTCTATGGCCATCAGGCATAGTATGCAAGTGTTTCCTGAGAATAGATTCAGAGGTTATAAGGGTAAGAGAAACTCGAAAACGTATGCAGCTTGTGGCGGGGCCAACTAAAGCTGTGGTGCTTTCAATTTCCTCCATTTAGCCCTTAATGAAGGGCTGCTCGAGCTTCACAACGGGAAGGCTGCTACGCGACAACGTAGGGCGACGTCGAAGAAAGCCCTTGACGCTCAGCTAACCCTTTGACCCCTTCGTACCCCATAGCAAAGGCAGTTGCCGTCACATCAAGCGGCAGAACTTATCTAATATACCCGACCTACCACCGCAGGGAAGACAATTCCTCTGCCCTTCGTCTCTCCCTTTTCTCAACCCGAATAACCTTGTATTCTAGATACCGCGTGATTGTAAACGTACACCCATCTTATAACTGCAATCCTTACGTCACGGGGATGTAAAGTCACTATGTTATGTATTACGCGCATTACGTCTGACGGCAAGCAGTTCGTTAGCCCGTTATGATTAGACGACATGGGTCGAGCGCGGTTTGTACTTAACCTCAGCACGTCTCCGGAGCCTTACTTGAGACTCTTCTCTTGTTTAACCTTCGGCTTAATTACTCCCTACGTGGATGAGATCGAGTTTGGTCATTCAGCCGGGTTACGGACAGGTTATTACACTGTGGTAAATGACTTGGATGAAAGGGGAAGCGACTCTTAAAAAATATCTTCCGGGAAAGAGTAAAAAGGGTTATCACGGTTCAGGAGTGAATTTTTTTATTATTGATAATGCTAGTCTTTCAAAAAAATATATATATAGTAGAGATTGAATAATTTTCGCATATTTCAAACAAGAAGAATATGCAGAATGAAATTTCGATAATCTCATAGGGGACGGTAACCAGTCGATAAGTGAATTCGGAGAGGGGGGTGTTGATTGATTCCAAGTAAGGGATCAGTAAAAGTAATCGTCTTGTTTGTGCACGAATAAGTAAGATATTGACAAGTTAATCAGGTGGCTTTTGACGGGCCACGTGATCACGCACACGCAACGTCTAAATAGGGGATGTCGTTCGCGAATCCGAGTAACCCGCGAACTAACTGAGAAGGATATAACTCCCTACAGACGTGGCATCAAATTACAACGTCAGATTACTGGAATTTCCCGGATCATCAAACAACCCGGCTAATACCTGGGGGCTCCTCGTACAGTCCCCTCCCCCCCGAAAACAATCTAAATCTCACCCTTTCGAGACTCAAGGGGTCAGATTTCCTCCCCTAGTCAGTGCCGAGCGGCAAAGTGCTGAGTGAAGAGGCACGGTCGGGCGTCGTCTGCTTCATTTGGTCCTGATATGAAGGTTTTCCTTAAGCTGCGTTTATACACCCCCAAAACTTCTATTAATCCGACAATACGTTATCGATGAATTTCATCCCTTATAACGCCGGACCGTTTCCATCCACGGTGTAATTTCCACACGTTATATATTCTTTTCTCCTCTGTAATGCCAATCGATCAACGTTATCTTTCACGTAATCTCATCAACGTAAATTGAATAGTCTCCATATCAAGGATACGCACCGAAAACGCGTCCGAATACAAATGGCCGACGTACCACAGCTCATACGTGATCGTGTGTCCCTGTTTGAAATCACGTCAGAGCGAAGGATTGTGGAGGAGGTTATAACGAGAATAAGCTCTCAGAAATTCTGGGCTGTGTTCTACGTACAATTATTATTATCATCGTTATTACAGAGTACGTGTTCTCGAAAGACGTTCAATTTCGGTTTCACTACGGCTCCAGAGACAAAAGGCAAACCGACGGAAACCTGGCAGACGTTTGTCATTAAAATGGAGCGGAAACTGGGCCTAAAGTAGTCGGAACTCCGTCTGATGAGGTAACACTGGGTATGAGAGAAGAAAGGACATTGTCGGGAATGAAAGTGGTGGTCCGCAAGGGGTATGGCAAGGGGTGAGATTTAATAAAAGATTGGCCTATGCCTGTAGGTCACGACGTACCTATTCTAACCCACAACGCTTGTACGCAAGGGATACGGTCTCGTTATGTCACGGGGTTAAGGGTGCTTTTTCCTTGCGAATTGTTTCCGAGCTCGTCATCGCCCTAGGAAATTCCGATCAGAACTTTCTCAACGAGGATCAGTGCTGGGGAGTTTTCGTAAAAGGGAAGGGAAAAAAAACCTAAATCTTAAGTCCATATGAGATCCCAGAAATACCGTGAACGAATCCGTAATCCGCAAGGGCCGGGGAGAGCTTCAAAATAATTCTCTACGTTATCGTGACGTCATTTAAAGGCAAAAGTGTATCGCAGCTTTACGTTACGTAATATTACCCCAATGCGAAACTCGAGCCTAAACTACTTAACGCGGACATTAAGTATATACCTACGTATAGAATGAAGAGCACTTGAGGATTTTCTCTGTGAAGATATTTTTTTTTCACTTTCGGCGATTACGTTCTCAGTTAATAGTACATGAATGGCCTGTAATCCTTCATGCTCCGATACCGCTCTTCAAATCAGTCATCCCACCCAACGTTGGATTACGGACGTAAACCTTCTCTCTCCTCTGATTTATTAAAGACCCCCTTTTCACTAGCGAACCCGATCGCTGCTTTATTGTTTCGATTCTATCGACTGAAAATATCTAGGAATTCATCCGGAAATAAAGTACTTCGACGTTTTAGCTAAAGTTATACATAATTTGCGGATACACCCGATTACATTGAAGTAAACAAGCTGAAAACAGATCTTTCTATCAATTCGCATGAGAATATTCGACAGAATTAAACAATGTAGTATGACGATCCTAACGAGGGGCCCCCGTGAGAAATAGAAATCCGCGCGTTCTTCCACTCGAGGAAACATCCCCTCGCGAAAGCCACTAGGAAGATTTCATTAAGCGAGCCTTTACCCGTTCATATCTGCACGGAGATAATAGAGCTCCAGCGTAGCGAGAAAAATGTCAGTCGCTCGGTAGAATGCAATCTTTGATGAAAAATATTACCAACCAATCCAGAGGAATCCTTTACCAACTGGTAACCTCCCGGAGGAGGAAAAATCACTATTAGCCCAAAGTATACAGCGAACAGGAATTGGTCAAAATTTCAAATAGCATTTAGGCATGGATAACAAAAATTTTACATACATATATTAAAAAAAAACTGGATAAAGAACTAGTAAAAGTGCCTAGGCAAATACCCAACAGTATCCAAAGTACCGCTGGACCGCAAACGCCTCTGTATTCGCACCTCCACAATAACGCATGTGTCCCGCAAGCGTTTTAAGTGCGGAGAACGCGCGGTGCGATTGTCACGAACCTCGTCAACGCTTTCTTTTCTACTTCCTTTCAGCGTGCGAACATTCCATTCTCCGTGCGAGTAAGAACGTACCGCGTGCACCGTCGAGATGAGGTGTATAAATGGCATGCATTTCAAACACTCTCGCGTGTGCTTACGCTAATGCTCGTCCCTTTTCCTACTTTCGTCTCTTTTCTCGGGGGCAATTTTCTTTTCACTCTGTCTCTCCCCTTCCCATACGTTCTTTATACTGTACCGTCTTATCCCGCAGGCTCTACGAAGGCACGCTTCCTGCGAAGTGGGGAACGTGTCGAGCGTGCCAGCCGCAAGATTAATCACTAGCAACGACGAGAGCCACGTAGCACTAACGACGTCTTCAAAAGTTGACTTGACCAGGCCGCACGCAAGTTTCAAAGATCGACTGGATGATCGCGATAACGATGACGATGATGATCGTGGAATTTTTTTCTCAATACTAGATCAGAGTAAAAGGAAGCGCGAGAGCATAACGCTTCAAGGGGAGACGGTATGGGCGTGTGTCAGACGGAGGGGGGGGGGGGGCTCTCGCAGTAGTTGCAGGTGGATTATAGTGAGGCCGTAATTTCATTAGGGAAATCCACCGATAATTTATTGAACCCCGAGCGAAAAGTGGATTAGGGTCTGCGTGGCGAATTCGAAAAGAGCGTTGCGCCTTCGGCGCGGAATATTCAAAAGGTAAATTGATATAAAGAAAAGCTTCCAGAGTTATACTACTTTAAGTACCAGGGACTGACGTCGTGCGGTAATACTACTCCAGGAGAGTTTGCAGCATCCCGGCAAATCTTCAATCTGTAAAATTTTTCATTAGAAAAACTAGACATCTATCTGCCTAGAATACTTGTCTACCGTCGAATCTAATTTAGCTAGGAATTTGGGGCAATTCAAACCGCTAGTCAAGCCGTGACTGTTCTACCCGTTTACATCGGTTTGTATAGGTATAGCTACGCCGCAAAACTGATTAAAGTACTATTTCCGTAAGCGGATGACAGAGGCGAGTACCAGTGAAAATGGAAGGTCTCCGTGCAGGGTAGGTATAGGTGGGTAGGTACCTACCCTTAGCGAATCACGCAAACAGACCGTCGCAGAATATTTGAAGCGCGGCTACTCTGGATCAATATAGAGTGAAGCTGAATGGCGTAAAGGTAAAAGGGGTGGGCCGGGTCCCGAGACGTTGGAGAGTAGGTAAAGGAAGAAAGGAATTAAAAAAAATGATAAAACGAGGGTGATCGCCATGCACGGGGTGGGGCAGCGAGTCTCATTAAACGTTTTACGAGAATTTCGCGATTAGACGCGACTTCTGTCCACCCACCCCCTCCCTGCTGCTACCCTTCTTACCGAAAGCCTCTCTATCCATTTCTGATTCAGCGAAACAAAGAGCAACAAGCGCGAAATGACCAAGGAGAAATAGGGGTGGAATTGCGACCCACCCCAACTACCTAATACGTAGTACATTATGCTCATGAGAACTGAGAATGGTTGCGCGAGGGCAATTTATTAAAAGTGCATTCATTGTCGCGGATTCTGCTGACGGGGTAGAAATGGGGTGCTTCGTACGTACCCACCACTCGGCACTTGAATTCTGATGGAATAGATATAAGGAGGGGGGAAGGGTAGATGACGTTGGTCTATACATATGCATATATGTATATAGATGAAGTCAAGCCCTGTATAAGCAAAGAGTATAGGCAAAAGTGGTAGTAGGAACTTTGTCGTGAGGGTGTGTGGGGGTATAAAAGGAGAGTCTGGCAGGCAGACTAATCGCATCTAATGAGCCGCACCCCGTCAGCGGAGATTAAACCCACCCGTTACACCTAGCTAAGTGGCTGCGTCATCGTTGCCGCGCTCAAAAAATGCCCAGATAAGTCCACCGCTGACTGTGTAACACCTATAGCCCTATACTGCTAGCTGAACTTCGATCTCTACGATTAACGGTGCTGCTATCTAGTTCATGAAAGCTACCCCCCGGTGACTGTATACATGATAATTTAACACTGCGAGATCAAGGTTCCATTTTCTCGACTAGTCTAAAACTGGACATTTCGAAAATGGTGCAGGTCAATTTCTTCTTAGCCATCTTGAATTTTTGTCCCTTTATTATTTTTTTTTTATTTTCTCCCTCTATATCCTATCCTCTACTCATCTTCCACCCTTAACGGAAGTACTCACTGTCGTGAAACACACGGGATCCTCCCGTTGGTAGCTACTTCCCCGGTAGCCCAATAAATCCTACAGTCCCCTAGGGTCGATATCTATACAGCGAGTGGTAGGTAAGACTTGGAAGAAAAAGAAAAATAACGGGTGTATAACGAGGACTGGTATAAGGGTGTATAAATAAATTGCCTAACGACCGGACGAAGGGTGGAGTCAGCATATAAGGGAGTCGCGTGTTGCGGTTAAAAAAAATCGAAAGCGTCGATCGAAACCCGGACCTACCCCATTACAGTTATATAGGCACGTCGTAACAGTTTTCCCCACTCACCTAGTGTCGCTTACGTCTTAACAATATAACTGCAAGTCTACGGTACGTATAGACAACTGATAAGAGTCTGACCAATATGGCCACTTTCCCCTATTTCCTTTATAGAAGGTCGTATACAAGTGAGTATATGTCGCAACAACGTGGTTGCGCTTTTATGTAGCTTAATGGTCTTTTGTACTGCTATTCCTGCCTTCTCTTCATCCCTTAAAAGCGCCTAACGAAAAACTAGCAAACCCCCGGTCCAGAACATAAGGGGGACGACAACCCCGTTAAAAGGAAACCGGCGCCCCCCCCACCCTCTCCGACCTTTTATTCCGGATTTTACACTGCGCCATTGACATTAACCCTTTTGATATTTCGACCCCGGAGTGTCGACTACCCCTGGACCGTTTAAAGATTCAGACCTACATATAGGTATTCCCGATAGGCGAATGCCCTCACAGGAAATAACGTTACGACAGTCGACGTGAATTCACCGTCCTAAGTCACATCCACACAACCCCTTACTCTTCCATCCTCCTCACTCATCCCCCTTAAGCGTATAGGTACTAGTCTACTCCTCTGCTCGTCTGCTTCGGGTCCTCGATCCTTGCATAAGTATTGTACCAACCCCTCGACGACTTCTCCACCGAAACTCACGATTCAACAGCAAACTCGATTCGTCATCGCGTTAACTTTCTGCGTCGCCCGACGCCCTGAAGAATGGCGAGCGTCGTCGTCGTCGTCGTCGTCGTCGTCGTCGTCTGGAGTAGGTACGTGGGTGCACGTGACGACCGACGTCGACGATTAAGCCGAGAATTAAAGCTGAATGGACGAGGGGTAGTAGAAGGGAGGAACGGAAGGGTAAAAAGTAGTAAGAAAATGCGCCTAATAATATGAGGGTAGAAGAGACGCCCAAGGTAAACGCACCCCAGCGACCCTTAACCTAATGGAGAACCGGGAAGTACTTTGCCGTCATCCTAGGCCAACGATAAAATACAATTATGTGAATCCTCGAGCGTTCACGAGATGGAGAAAGAGGTGGCCAAGGGGGTGCGAAGGATACTACAGTATACATATATACACGTGGTACAGTGCATAGCGACCAGACCAAGGGAGGATTACGTAGTTTACGATATCATATAGCTCACCCACTGAGAGGTATGAATACGAACCTTGCGATCTTGTCTATATACCTATATTATCCCCTTTGTAAATAATCCATGATGTCGTTAAAGTGTCGTATATCGAAAATATCTCGAAATTCTGTCACCGCCTTTCCGCGATGCCGATTGGTCGTTCCTATCGTCATGCAATGCGTGTGAATTTGCCGCTTGGTATGCGCGTTCACGGCATGCAGTCAATATAACAGATCGCGGCTATTTCTTGGGCCATAACGTGACAACGGGGAGGTTTCACATAAAAAACGCATATTTCTGGGGAGTGCTAACAATTACCAACAATCTGAAAAAAAGACGTTGGAAAATATTGATTTTTAACAATTACGGGTGCAGAATCCGAAACTCGTTTTTCGGCCATAACTCGAGAACGGGTAGGCCTAGCTTAAGAAACCGGATAGTTCTGGGGAGTGCTTATGATTTCCAACGATCCCCTAAGCGTAAGATCCATGTCGAAAATATCTCGAAAGTATTGTTGTCGCTTTTCCGCGATGTCGATTGGTCGTCGCTATCGTCGTTCAATGCGTGTGAATTTGCCGCTTGGTGTGTGCGTTCACGATATGCAATCAATATGACAGATTGCGGTTTCTTCAGAAATGTGAAGATATGAAATAATTCGTTAATCGTTCGTGGGATGGCGGTGCGGCGCGCGCAATGCGTGCAATAGACCTCTAGTACATAGTATATAACCCATGAACGCTTGTTATTGCCCTGTGAGCCACAAGATCCATGTCTGTACTACATTCCACGATCATAACTCATAAGTTTTGGGATTATACTTAGTCCCCTGTGTTCTCATTTATCAGATATTAATTACAATTATTACATTATAGTCCTCTTCCTTTGATACTAACTACCACGTGCAGTCAGAGTGCTTCAGCTGCGAATACACAGTACAAATTACAACAGTCTCTCTAACAGATTTGCTCTATAATATATTTCCTATATGCAAACGAGTATTCACAATCGGTATTCCGTCCTTCAATATTTTCTCGTAGCCAGCAGCGCGATATCGTATATACGCGAAAATAAAATATAGACAATGCACCACGTTAAAATGGCCGACGATGAATTCCAGGACGTAATGCACCGTGTCTGCTGGGTACTATAACGGTTCGTCGCGAAAGTCAATAGTTCTCAGAGGTATCACGCACGCGGCGCATCGTGTATGCTAAAAAAGTTAGGCAAGATAAATAGGATCGCGAAGGGCGGTACGCGAGGGGGTTGAAAGCGAAGCTGGGTTGGTCCGGGTAGGTAAAGGGGTAAAGGAGAGAACGTGACAGACGGAGTAGGGGGCAAATAGTTACGACATAGAGAGACACCCTTTAGGATAGGCAATAGACACATATATATACAATATATAAACAATATATAAACAGCATATTACTGTATACATATATACATAGGTATGCCTCATCATGCATATGGGCGTATGTATATGTATATGCACGCGCTTTACATAATATCGTTGCCATTGTAAAATGCAAAATGCGATATAGGAAGGCGTCGCGACGCAGCACGCTGAGCCAGCTTTTCCTTCGGGCGGGTTCGCACTCGCGGCGAGTATCTCAGGCTTCGAGTTGAAGTTTTTGTCTTCTCATGTAAATCGACCCTACACACCGCCATTGAGGACTTAAGTACATAATTTCGTATTCCGCGGAAAAGCCGCCTATCTTCTTTGACGCCCGAGATATAATGTGTACCTATGGTATATGTATGTACCTATATCGGCGACCTGGCGAATCCTTCCACAGTGGTTACGAGCACGTCGTGCGGGACGCCACGATTATTTCGAACTCGTGCCGTCTCGTTATTACTCGCTCGTGAGCAGATAATACCCGGCCGCCCTGTATACCTATCCTATTTTCACTCTATATATCCTATTCCATCCTATCCAGCCTCTGCGTATCTCTCTCGCTGCATATCCCATATTCTATGAAGTAGAGTAAAAAAAAAAATATTTCGTTCCGATATCGAGTCTTCGATTTATCCGCTTTTCATAATGTATCGACGCGATGCACCGACGTCTATAGGTGCATTCCAATCTGGTCTAATACCAGTGAGACTTTTGATTTGCAAATTTCAAATTCTTCTGCTTTGCCGTGATTTTACTTTCAACGAATATTACTCGTTGACTTGCATTGCAATTGTAATGTGTATATGCCACGTTATATATAGATAAATTAAGGTATGCGTAAGATGGACGCGTTACGAGCGAATTTGAAAAAATTCTAATCAATAGTGAGCAATATTTTAATTTTTTGTTAGAAATTTTAGGTATTCGAAAAAGTAATGATTTTTGGATTCAATTTTTTTGTGCTCTTATTCGTCCGAGGATCGCCTGACAGCTGTCAAATATGACTTGTATACTTCTTGCGAGCAACCCTGTATCACTGTCCAAAGATTCCAAAGCTGTTCCCGCAGGAAACGTTTACGAGGAAGTTAAGGGCTAATCCCAGTTATAGTTACAGTCACTGGGTTGCGCTTAAACTGATGTTAGCGTTTTGCATTAGTTATCAGCGGTGCTTAGGTAATACTCAATTCTCCATGCGCGACTAAGTCTCCTAGGATAACGTTTAATTATAAAGTGCAATTTTACAAAGAGGAAATCAATAATAGACGACGTGTGTATGTCACATGGAGGAATTATTATTTCTCGAGAGTTCCATCAGGGAGCTGTCCCCGATTGACGTAAATGAAATTTTTCTCATCAGCGGAGACAGGTATAATCGCTACTGTTGATTCACTAAAAATCTGAGGTCGAAAGGTCAACTTATTTCAAACACCACCCATATCGCAAATACGTATAAATAAACAAACGTCCCAGCACTAATCATTGCGCAACGTGATAATTTACCTTTGGAATTTGCAGATTAACATTAAGGGATCACTGAAATTTACGACATTCCCTGATGTTTACGAATTCAAACCCGTAATTGGGTCAGTCGAGATTCCTGTCGAAACTTATTAGGGACTAATGGCGCACGAGTTCAGGCGCCATTTTGAACCGAGAGACATACCAATTGGTACCAATAAATTTTTCACAATCAACGATCAACCCACCACTCAATACTTCAACAAACCTTTAATTAGTATTAATTAGTACCAAATCTCGTGACAGCAGGTTGAATCGCAGCTCTGCGTAATACAGATAAAAAAATTCAAATTTTATAACATTATTTCCAATAGAATTAACATACATCAAACGCAAATCAATCGTAATATCTATTACGAGGATGAGGTAATGGCGGACACAGTAGGATCGACCAGATTATCCGTGAATTTGTAAAGACTTCTCTTTTTGACATTTTAAACGTCAAACGCTTTAATTAATTCTCCAAACTCTCTCTCGCTCACTCTCTGTGTCAGTCAATCCCATGTTCACGTTTATGCGCTAATGTCACGGCAGACCGAAAGTTCTCGTAAAGCTCGTAATGTAACGAAGGGGCGCCACATTTGAACAGAGGCAGTATAGCGCGCAATGTTACAGCAACGGCTACCTAGTCTACAGCAACATCAACCTTAAGTCTGCAAAGCGGAATGCACAGTACGGTAGAAGACGTATCCCCAGGAATATCATATCGTTACTTAACCATATATCTATCATATACCTTGATATCCATCTATTTGCGCGACCCAGAACACAGTCGTAATATATAAGCGTGGATATTTACTCGAGCTCTCGCAATGCGACTTATTCCATTATTTGACTCAACATTTCCATTTAGTCGTCCAGTCTCGTTTCGAAGAAGAAACGATGCCTGATTGCTATAAAAGGTAACTGAACTGTAACTCGACTATGTATTTATAAATAAATAAAATGTAGGACTTTGAATGAGACGTTTGCCGCAAACGTCAGTTGACAGGCGACATAACCCCGTTTTATGAAATGAAAATTGGCAAAATAACCTGAATGAAAAATTTATTAAATCGAAGTTCAAATT
>JARQST010000227.1:4840-17741 GCA_030142225.1 Pachycephus smyrnensis
TCGCACATTGTGAAATAAAATTTTGTACGATACTCGTGCGAAAAACCTTTTCTAAACTCGTGTGATTGCAACACTCGTGCTGCAAACTCACACTCGTCAGAAAAAAATTTTCGCACTAGTATCGTAAAGTACTATTATAGTGCTGAATAATGTATAAATTGTAGTAGAGTCTAAGCTATATTTTAATTAAAAAATTTATTTCAGACCTTGATAAAATAAAAGCCTACATAGATGCGTTCAGATATGGGTGTCCACCTCATGCCGGTGGTGGAATAGGAATGGAGCGGGTGGTTATGTTGTATCTTGGTCTAGACAACATAAGAAAAGTTTCAATGTTCCCACGTGATCCCAAACGTATAACTCCTTAATTTGGCTTGCGTTGCAATATTCCTTATGCTTCTGCGAAGCTGAATATTTAGAAGACCCGAAGAGGAGTATAGGTTTGAATGTTTTAATACTTGGCCACTATCGGCAAAAATGTATGAAGAGATTTTTAATAAATGTAAATTCTCATAACAATGATTTTTTATTTGACACTTCTCGCTTTCCTATCAACTCTAACTCCCTATGAATCCTGGATAAGTCCCAATACTGTATGCAACATGTATAAATGTCTTATGTAATCGCCATTGCAAACAAATCATCCACGAATCACTGAACAATTTGGGTTGCAACTTGTAGGATGTCAATTTACAGTATGTCCGGTTCCAAAATAGCAAATGTGTAAAATAAAATTTTTTTGCGACCGCAAAAGCATAAGTTATGCTTACTTATATTCAAGAAAAAAAAACGTTATTCGTTAGGCCATACAATATTAACATTTTATTTATCGTCATGTGGTAATTATAAATTATACAAAATTATATATATCTTGTATTTTGTATATATCCTACCTAGGGTTCATTCATTTTCTCGCTACGGTGTATGAACTCTAATCAATCGTTATTAATTACTAAGTGTACAAAAAATCATTACGTCGTTCTGTGCAAGGTATCCAGACGATCGAAGCCTTTTCATTCCAGAAATAATTTTTTTCTCTCTCTCTCCCTCTTGCTTTTATGCGAACGAATCCGAAATACCATCAGGGAAACTAAATTGAATAAAATTAACTGACACAATTTGGTGTTCTCGCAAATTAAAAAACAAAACGAGCCCACACGCACACATACTCAAATGAAAGATTCAACGGAGCAAGTCTTATTAAGTACAAGAATAATAATAATAATTGCCCAATAATAACAGAAACAGTGATTCCGTTATCGAAATTCACGAAAAATTAAAATTAAGACTGGTCGCAGAATGAAAAGGCTTTGGAAAAAATGCGCCTCCGTAAATTTTCCCATGGTACATAAAAACATTATAAAATGAATAAATAGAGAGGACTTTTTTCGCGGTGATAATAAGCGGGGCACATTTTTTAGCAAACTAACAAAGAAATGAACATTTGTTCAATCGTTTCTTCAGTTTTCTCCATTTTGTCTAAACACTTTGAATTCCAACAAACATACGAAGACGAAAAGCAAGATGAAGATGCATCGAATAGAAAATGGAATTCATATCCCAGAAAAACTAATGAGTTGCATGCGTGTGTATGCACATATATCACAGTTTACTAAATCAACAATAAGTAATATAATCAATAACTGGTACAAATTCTTGATATACACACACAAGCACATATACATTATAACACATGTGTGAATGTACGTGTGTGTAAGATAATTGCTGTTATAACAATTTAGCCGTAACACAAGTTTTCGGCTATATACTTTACAGTATGTTTAAGGAGGCAATATCACTGCTAAATGTATCAATTTTATTATTATTATTATTATTAACGTATTTTCTGAAGATGCAAAACTTATTCGTAGGTGCATCCTTTGTTTTTCTATCACACTATTTCTGTAAATGGTGTGTATAACATGTGGCGAGTATGTAAGCTGGCGTTTCTCTTTCCTGACAGGCGGCCACGGAGTTTCTTGATAACTGTGGCCTAATGACGATAAAATACACCGTGCAATTAAAATTAAATAAAGTGCAGGAGACGAAGAAAAAAGAGCAGATAATAAAATCCCGTACGTGCACATTCCATTACTTTCTCAATTACAGTGCACATCAGACAGATGAAGCCTTACAAAATTTCAACGTGCAGTTTGTATAATGTTGGAGAATTACGTAAAAGCTTAGATAATTTTTCTAGAAGATGAAACAAAGGAATAAACGAGGAACAAAGGGAATAACGAAAAGATAATTTAATTTCGAGGAATGGGTCCAGCACATCTAGAGAAAGATTGCTCTTTTTAAATAGTGTAAGAGAGAAAAAACTGAAGGTGCGATATCCTTCTTCTTTGTCAATGGGTCGTTTTCATAATGTACAATTTGCGAAGAAAATATATCTGGGTGGCCCAGTTAAAAGTAAGCCTTCCTATTTTACTGTTGCAGCTACTTTCAGTATATAATCTAAAAGTGGTGGAAACTCGCACCATGAGAAATAACGAACAAGGAAATATTCTTATAATTTAAAACAAAATTTAATATTACGGGAGGAAAAATGATATATCAGAAATAGAAATTCAGAAACGCTCGACTATTCAAATAGAGTGATTCTTCTCATTTTAAGATGAAAACAAAAGTCTTATATCTCGTGCAAATAAAATTTCGTATTCAAAAATAAACTAAGTCGTATTATCATTTCGACAAATTCATTCATAATAAAACTGCACGCCGTGTATATATCTTGGTCGTGGCCGTCATAGTTATAGTCATCGTCATCATCAGCATCGATGTACTGTGACTGACATCACAATTTTTTTTAACGTTTCACTACGAGAAAAGACGAATTGCCAGAAACAAGAAAAGGGTTGACATTCAAAAGCGTGATCAAGGATTTGCTGTCACGTAGATTTCAGCTAAGGGGGAAAAAAGAAGACCGCTTTTTTTCCTCCCTTACAAAAGAAATTCTACGAGACAAAAGTGCAAGCAAGAATTTGGGAGAATGTAGCTCTTAGAATTTCTAACTGTTTCAATTCGTTTAAATTCGAATTCGCAAGTTCGATACATCTATCGGGGTGCATTCAGAAACCGCATTCACAGTAATTCTGAAACTGTTTCTGAACATACTCCTAGCTTCCATCTGCTCGCAACGTTACTCCATCATAGCAAGATCTATTGAATCTGTAATCTGGATAAAATTAACAACCGTTCACAATAACGTTGCATCATTCCAGTATCTAAAATAATAATGACCTTTTTTCTTAGAATTCATAAATGAAAGTCTTTTGCCGGGCACGATCTCCATGCGATTCGCATTCCAACGTATGTATATGGATATATAATTCGAGAACTACGTCATGCATATGCTAATTCCTAATATTTTTTCATCATTTTTGTCTTTTCTGTGCGATATATGATAAAGGCAGAACGGAGCAGTCCCTATTTTCATTTCGTTGGACATTTCGTGTGCTGTGTAAAGGAGAGAGTGAGAGAACGAGGAAGAAAGAGATAAAGAGAAAGACTACGACTGCATGAAAGAGAGAATATTTTAAAGATATCTCTCGCTGTCTAACTGTGTTTCTTTTTCATTGTATTCTCTTTTTCTTCATTCATTATTTCCAATAAGTTCGCTTTCTCATCGTCCACTCTCTTTTTTTGTTCCTCTTTATCAGTTAAGACACGTTGTAAATAAACTGCATATTCCTCACAGTAAATACATTTTCTATCTACCGACACAGTGTATTCCTGTTTATGTTTCTTAATATTTTCTGTTATGCGCTATTTTCTATCCATTCCTTCTGTTTTTTCTATGTATCTCGAATGTACGATTATATTCCATACGTCAAACCCTGATTATATGACTACATTAAATTATACATAGATACCTCTAGTACGTTTGTGCGTGTAACAGTAAGTAATTATAATATGTATCCCTTCTCTACTTAGACAGATTTAAAACCGTTTACTCTTTAGTCTCAGCGAGGCAATTAGTGCCCGATCGAATTTCTTAGGAATACTTCCAAGAGAATTAATGTTTCATTGGAAGTATTTTTGGGCAACTGATGTTAAACGACTAGCGTACAAGACTTTTTGACCAAAAGTACCTCTAGTTACGCTACTTCATTATTTCTTTTTCTCTTTCTTCGATTTATCTTCCCCCTACCGGTGCATACGCGTGTATAAATGTACCACTAAAAATTTGTGTCATTTGGGCACAACCATTTCCATAGGTAATGCCAGTTTCTTTCACTATCGGCAAAGGGCCAATGAGAGAGCACTTAGAACATGTGCAAACCTTATCATTTCCCATAATTTCTCACGATCACAAAAAAAAACATTCTAGCCCCATTAAACAGCACAAATAACACTCCTTATTCAAATTTCTAGTATTATGCATACGTTCAAACATAATTGTGATAAGAGCTAGTGAGGAGGGGGAGATGTGCAAATAAAAAAAAGCATCTACACAGAACCAAGCAACTAAGAGAGTGACTGAATTGTTTACTGAACGTAAAAAGAAAAAATAAAGGAAGCTTGAGTGAGGAGTGTTTAAGGAAACCGTGTGTGTCTTTAGCTGCTACAATAGAATTATAAAATGAATAAGGAGTAATAGCGGGATTGTTTAAAAGCATACGTGAATGTATAGAACAAATGAAAAGGGAAGAGATACGACAGTGAAACTTCGTAGCAGTTAGTACGAGAACTTCAAAAAAGTAAGAATTGCAGTATCGTTTAAATAAAAATGCACCAACGGAAATCAGAGACAATTTCCTGGCTAATAACGCCTTCGAAACAATGGGTGCATTGGAGCCGTATCCAGGCACATACCAATAGTATATGTCAACCAATTTTATAAATAACCACCGCACGCTGCTTTTTTAAAGCTGACTTCCTCCATAAATTTGAATAAAAATTTTTCTATCAACAATTAACGAATAAAATTGCCGGCTGCGCGTTCGACGCATTTATAAAAATAGGGCAATGGCTTTTCCCTGGAGTTTTTGCCGATTCTCACGATGTCCCGACAAAACATATGCCTTCATGTATCTTTTCCTCACGTCAAGCAATGGAAAGAATGATTGCTATGATTTGGCATCTTTCAATACTTAGTTTGGTAAGAACCAGTTTCGACAAATTATGTATCGCTGAGATTTTTTTTCAGTTTTCTTGACAAACACCTTCCAGATCCAAGCCATCGTTACAATATTCATTGAGCACGCGCAAAAAGATTGCAATGCTCTCCGGCTGAGACATTGCACCCTATTAAATAATTTGTACAAAAGAATTTTTGCTCCGTTTTCTACATTAAAACATCTATCTTCAGTTCATCCATGAGAAAAATGTATTTTGAAGGAACCATCTCCCTGTAACTTTCGACACAAAAGTGTTCCCTGGTCCTCACATTTAACTCATGAATCAACTGTATGAATAAGCATCGAACCAACGTTGTTCCAACATCACCGAAATCTTATCCAAAAAAAGAATACGATTTATAAAGATGAGTAAAAAATGATGAATGATTAATGACTAATTAAACGAAGTATACATGCAGTTAGGTACGTGGGGCATCTAGATTACGTAGAGAGGTACGTAGTAAGATAGGTAAATAAGTATGTAGGATACATAATAGAAAAAGGAAAAAAGAAGGGGTGATAAACGGGTTAACTGAAGGTAAACGACCATAGTCTTGCGACAATGAACACGGTATTTATACCGGTGCGCTAATAAATATACGTGGCCAAAAGACAATCTCATTTGAAACGCGTGACTTGTCGCACAAGCTCTTCTCTTACGTTTACGCTTACACTTAGATTTACATCTACGTTTTCTTTTTATCCTTTGCGAGGGACATGTAGGAAAGCCAGAGGACAATGCAGCTGAAAAATCTTCATCGTCCATGAAAGACAACCCCAGGAAGAGTATAACTTTCTTAAAAAAAAAACCATCGAGAATTCTTTTGTTATAAAATGGAGGAACAATTAATTGTAGATTATTAATGAAACTACAATGAATATTACCTCTCTTCAGGGTGAATCTTCAACAATTTGGTTCAGCGACTTCATTGAACAAGGGGGTCAGGGAGTCAACGTCCTGGAGGCCATCAAAATTCCCAAGAGGATCGAGATCATCCTGATTAGCCGCATCGGCATCCGTTAAAAAACTAGGCTCGAGGAGTTCCGTAACATTGCGACAAACGCTACTAGTAGTGGGATTGACATTGTTCGTATCTCCGTGAAGATTTAAAGAATTTAGTGTAGGGCTAGAAAGCATTGGCTCATTGCTCTCGGTATAAGTCTCTCGTGGTTGTACTGTATGCAAGGGAGTTGACGGATACGACCTGGAGCCATTTGAGTCCTCCGTGTACGAGGCGGGCGTGTACGTTGTAAGTGCCAATGGTAGAGGCGTGTTAGGATAAGACCTAGAGTGAATTATCCTGTGCAACGTGCTGCTCATTGAAGGATCAAGAACCGCTGCTGGGTCGAGGATATTCTCATCCGCAAGGTTCAGATTTGAAGTCGGTAATTCCTCTAGCATGATAGCATTAGTCTCCAACAACGATTCCTCGTTCGAATTTTCCGGTAAGATCTGAAGACTTTGAGGAGTTTCTTCGTTCAATATATTCAGTATATTTGTTATATTATCAGGACTGATTTCTTTGTCGCCTATAAGAAACTGTTGGTTAGCGGATATCAGATTAGGGTCCACATCCTCCAGTAGAAACGTACTGTTGTCCGGTTGTCCTCCTATCGGCCCAAAATCATTGAACTCACTAGGGACTGGTGTGGCTGCTACAGAGCTATTTGTTGAAGGGTTAAAGCTATGGCTCTGGAGGGCAGTGACGTAATGCTGCGTTGTCGAGAGCGGAGACATTAGAGTTGGATTAACCATCCTATGTAAGGGAACTGATTGAGATCTATAGTACAGCTGCTCGGTGGTGAATGTTTTTCCATCGTTAAATAATTCACTGATTTCTGGATCTGTTGGCTGATTATTTTTCTGGTAGATGTTTTTGATCTCCTGAAGATTCTCATGACTTGGATAGTTTATTAGCAGTTGCATTTGGGGTGCTATATCACTGTGTAACAAAGCAGCTGCCTGTTGGCTCACTCTTTCCTGCTTTGAAGAAATACCTATGTTCTGGTGTGGCGTATTTAATGTAGGTTGAACTTCTGTGGCTTTAATATAACTCGCACAAGTTAGAGGTGATTGCGGTGCTGATATCTGTCGGGTTAACTCTGGTCCACTTGTAGGTACTACGAAAGTGTCGTTTCTACTGGAGTACGGCATGCTGCAGGATATCGAACGTGATAAGCACTTTTGTGAGGTTCTTGAACGGGAACCACTAGCTTGAATATTACTCCGAGAACGAGGTACCGGGGTATTCCTGGGTGAGACAAAGGGACTGGCATTAGCTGAATTCGGCTTCGAAGCTCGGCCATTTATTGGAGAGTGTGGTCCGGGGGATATTGGCGTAAAGTTAAATATACGACGACGTGTATTAGGACTTTGGGGTACGGTGTTCCCAATTGAGATGTTACTTGAATCCTGAATGTGCTCCACTACGTTCGTCTCAAAACTCACTCTGCGTCTAGTATTGGCTTGGTTCGGATGATTCAGTAACGTGGGTAGTATCAGACTGTGTTTTTGACTGATTTCTCTCTTCTCTGTAGGCTTTTCTGTTTTTACATTCATTACTGATAGAATATCTTCAGGTGGATGAGTGGCAGTACCTGCCTTTAAGTTCTGTTGCAGCATTTTTCTTAACTGGGAGACCTTATCCGACCGGGATACCTGTTCAGTGTCCACAGTAAGATTATTGGCCTCTACGTCAGAACTGGATGAACTATTTTGCTGGAAGTACTGCACTAATTCTTCCTCTTGTTCCTGGGAATTATTTCCCCCGTTCAAGTAGTCATCCAACGCATCAGGATCTATCGTGCATAGCTTATCATTCCTGTCGATCAAGCTCGAGTTGTTCTGTAGCAATCGCATTTGATCCATTGAAGAATTCGTTGAAAGATCCGTTGAAGGTTCCGTCGAAGATCCTGTAGAAGATCCCGTAGAAGGTCCTGTTGATGTATCCGTTGAAGGTGGTCCCGTTGAAAGGTCCGGTGTTGCTTGCGTATTCATTGAGGTCCTTCCATCGAAGAGACCCGCAGGACAGCCATTTGACTTGGTGTAATTTTCGGAATAATACGAGGATGACTTGATATCACAGTTTTTTGAGAGACGCTCAATAGCAGCTCCCTCATTACTTTTGCATTTCATGGGTTGTTTTAGATCACTAGCCGGTATGACGGATATTTTTCCCGGACGCTGTATCGACGAGAGCCTTGGCAAGGACTCATTAGATCGTTCGATCACGTTCACGAAAGACTGCGAGTCTGCGGCTGCAATTTTCGGCTGTTTCTCGGGACTGGACTCCAATGATTGTGTCGGCGCATTTGCGTTGGCACGCTTTCTGGAATTTTTCGATTTAGCCTCTTTAGGCGAAATCGCACGGCTGCTTGTCACTACCCTAGGCTTGCTATTACTCTGCACATCTTCGATCGATTGTACCACTAGATTATCACAGTTGGATTGCAGGGAGACGATGTTGCAGGGGGCGTTATTAGTAGACTTGAGAACTTTCTTGTGTCGACTCGAAACAATAGCTGGCAGGTTTATAAGTTTGGTCGGAGCATTTTGCCCGGTCGACGTGTTTGTACCTTGCGGTGACTGACTTGTTTTATTCTTCTTGCTTCCCTTGCTTCCTCCTACTCCCTTATTATTATCTACAGTCTTCTCTTTGTTCTGATTCTAAAACAATACAACATACGATTCACTTTAATGTATTCAAATATTATTTCTACGGTTTGGATAGACTCTGTTTTTCCCCATGCACCTGTAAAACAGTATCGAGATGTCGATGCTTCTGATCCCGAATGTGCTCGCGTTGTTGTAGCTTACGTTGCAGCTGCAACTGCGCCTCTCTTAGTTTTCCGGACTTTCCTGTGCTCAGCAAGTTGGTCGTTGGTCCTGTAGTCGTTTCTAGAAATTCATTCTTCTTGTTTGTCAAATACTCTTTTGAAAGAAAGGATTACTCATTACAAGGAGGTTGGTTGGTTATAGTGTGAAATGGTTAAAATTTTGTTTGAATTTCGTGAATTTTTCCTGTAAGCGAGATATATTTACTGTAAAAATTTTAAGATTTTTAATAGTACCGTGTTTGAGAAAATTAAGGTTAAACTTAGCAATTTATATATGAGCTCTTATGAGGTGCTTTTCAATTACAAGCACAGATTGATACAACATAAAACGGTTCCTAACAAATGGTTGATTCTAACAGAATGATTTTAACACTAGAACTCCCGGAGATCCCGCATACTTAGAACTTCCGACAGGTACATTTTGTGTCCGAGTGCATAACTTCATATTTTAAAGGACTAAAAGTTCAAAAGGCTGAAGTTTGGTATACAATTTAGGTTCTACAATTAAATAAAAGTCACAAAATTTCAGTTTTCTATCTTCTTAACAACGGAAGATACACAAGCGCAAACATGCGCTCGGATACAAAATGTACCCGTCGGGAGTTCTAGTGTTAAAAGAACCAATGGGTCAGGTTTGTGTCGATCTGTGTCTGTAAGTGGACAGAACTCATGGGAGATAAACGATTATGATGCTTATATCAATACATAATAGGGTTACACCTTATTAAATAAGACACTTCCACATGGAACATGTGGTCATGTCTAAAAACTATCTACAACAAAACTATTTTATACATTCAAGGTGTCTCATGCAAAAAATCAAGAACTTTAGTGCTGTTCATTGGTTATAACGAGAAATTCAGACGAAAACAACAGTTTATTGGTACTGAAAGGAGTGCGATTTTTTGAGGTTTATCCTGCCTGTGAATGTCCTCTACCAACTTCCCTCGTCTGATTGGGTAGCCAACCTCCTGAACAGTATTATTCTACTTACCTTTATTGGATGTAACTTGAGACTCTCCTGAGGCATAGAGAATGCATACGGCAGCGAGAGATCTCGTGTCTACGCAAAGATTATCTACGAGATGACGCGCCAGAGCGCACAAACTGGGAAATTTCAGACCTAACAGTGTCTCAGCCCATTCTCTGATCAATGTTGAAGCTGCTCCTAACATTTCTTCTGTAATATTTTCTTCCGTATCTTCATTCTAAAAACCGAGATTACATACAATGGCTTAGTACTTACAAGCATAATGTTATTAAAATATTTCAAGCTCACCAATTGAGCGCCAGTCACTGCTGGTAGCGTAGGGGGATCAAGTTTAACTCTTTTGCGCATGCCTGCATAACAATAACGAGAATTTCCACGTGTACCTAGTCTTCGTGGTCGTACCCTGGGATATACTTGTTTCATAATTTTGCCAAAGTCAGCCGTAGACACAGGCTTCATGGAGTTTCTTATACAAAACATACTAGAAAAAAACATTAATTTAAGAGTCAAATTCTAACATTATATGTCATAGGAACATACTTGTACTCATCGTAAACTTCTTGTTTTGGCAAAGACACGTCAGGATCTTCCTCCAGGTGTGTTCTAATCCACATAATAGTCTGATGAATTTCATAACGGTTCCCAAGTGGATTCAATGGCTGCCTCAATGGATCTATCGTTCCTCCAGCATTTGTCATTGACATTGGGAGTTTCAGGTACAGCAATAATTTCTCCTCTAGCTTAAGTTGTTCCACTTGTAAAAAGATTTCTTGAACACGACACTTTGAATCCTCACTATCCAATAAAACAAAGGAACACCAATTTCAGTACCTACAGAATCTACTTTAGCGAAAAGGAATTTGTAGAGCAAAAAATGCTATAACAAACCTTATAGTGTCCTCAATCATGAGCCGAATTTTCTCATGTTTGCTAGCAGGTGCATGAGCCAGGGCGGTGATCCTGGTGGTGAGTATGTCCTGAAGAAGCTCCCCGGCATGAAAGCCGTTCGAAATCCTGCCCGGCGTGATCCTACCAGATACTTTTTGTTGATTCTGCTGGTGCTGTTGTACTTGTCCTGGTGGATGCTGTTTTTGTTGCTGTAGCCTGATTTCTGGACCACCCCGGACATCGGTGCCAGTAGCACTGCCGTCACTGGGTCCCCCATTCTCGCCGCAAACGTCACTTCGCTCCCTTTTGATTTTCCTACCGTCGAACGCACTATCATCTACACTATGTACAATTTTCGGAGGCTTACTGAGCGACGGTTTTGACTGATCATGATTATCAGCACTCATTGTCCCCCGAACGAGTCAATTATATACAATTCTATCACCTCCCGCTGAACGAGAGGACCCTACCATTTTGTCACAGTCAGCTGGACTACTTGTTAACATTGCTCTCACGGTGAGATCGCCTGTACTGTACCAGATGCTCCACTCGGCCGGCTTGGAGAATCACCGAAACGTAAAAACTATGCTTTATTTCACGATTATTTATTATTTGGCGAGTGCATCTTTGCGATAGCGTTTTACTAAATTAATAATTTTTACATGGTGAACAAACTTGGAATGATATTTTTACTAAAGATACTCTCGGAGTGGAGTATCTGTACAGCAACCCTAGAGAGGTTTGCGTTTAATAGCTTCAGAAGCATAGAATATAAACTGGGATATAAGAGAGGAACGTCTGAAGTTTTTATGAAATTCTCCGAACATCGCTGGAAAAACGTAATGACAGCGGGAACTATTTTTGCACTATTTCGATTTCAATTATTTTATTAATATTATTAGTATTAATGAAATTTTGTGATTTCTATAAGTTAACGATATCCCGCCATGTTATGCTTTTTGTGAAATAATTATTTTTAATCCATTTTTATAACGCTAATGTGGCTTTAATTTTTTTAAAGAAAATCAATCTATACGGTTCATAAACAAGTATTTCCAGTCTTCTTTCCACTCGAAATTTTCTAAAAAGTCTCGAAAAGTGATTTATAACCGAGGGTTTATTTATGTCTATACACATTTTTTATTGAATAAAAAAATTCTTTTCCTTTTCGACTTCCTCCTTTACAGGAGATGTGCCAGTAATAAATAAAAATATCGTAGACTTATACAGCTAGACTGCGCGCTCTTATGGAGGAGCTGGGGCTGACATCGAAGGCAGAGATAGTCCGGGGGTCGTGTTCTCTCTCTTGCACATCGCAGAGAGAAGGGCGAATGCGACTGCAGAGCAATGAAGGGAAGTATTGTGTGTATCATATATGTATGCGAGCCACCATTATAGCTCGGGTGCGTTCCGATATTCGCTTAAAGCGCTGCGGGCATGGGTGTGTCTCATTCTATTGCATGTGAGTAAACAGGGACACAACGATACTCGCAGCGCTTTGAGTGAATATTGGAACGCACCCAATGTATTCAGAGCAAAGACAGCGACCAATGGGCAAAGAGCATCGATCTGTGACGTTAAAATCAAATCCAAAACATTTGGTCCATTGGTCGCTGCCTGATGCTCGTTGCCTTTAGTCTGAATGAGCCATAAATCAGGGTGCTAGTCCATGGCACGCAATAGCACGGAACACAGAAATCGGAAAGGTTCAATGGTGGGGGTAACCAATCAGCAATGTTCCGAAAAATTCGAACGCTCCTTTGCACAAGTTCTAATTTGTTACGTTGTTATTTCATAAGTGAACATTTTCTATTTGTTTCGCATGTTTAACGCAGGAATATATAATAGGTAAATATTTAAATCATTATACTAAATATCTACTTTATTTATTGCTGTACGCTTCTCAACATATATTTTTATTAAATACCCATGTACTGCGTTCCGTTTTGGTCGGCGTTCTCGTCAAACGCATGTTCGAACACGACTGCCGACCAATGGTACACCGCATCCACAGGAATTCACGTTGTATTATTGGTCGGCAGTCGCGTTCGAACGCGCG
>JARQST010000228.1:0-11581 GCA_030142225.1 Pachycephus smyrnensis
ACCTATGTACTTGGCATTATAATATGATTTCAATATTTTTTGTATGTTGAACAATAATGTAAGATAGAAATATTAGTCGTTTTTTTAAAGAGAGGAATCATATCAATCCTGTACTTGGCGAAGTTTTTTACACGAAAGTGTTTTTGTGGCGATAAAATATACTTATGGTTAGCATTTTTGCACTAACCAGTAGAATCTATATTTCTCCGTGCTGTAAGGGGGAACAAAATAGTGTGGTAAGCTAGGGTTAACATAGATTACTATTAAACATTAAAGAGTTTTCTTTCATCAACTTGATGAACCAATCCTTTAATTCTATAAGAAGATAACACAAATCTATTTTTTTTACAGATGTATGAAGAATTGACTCTTCTCCTTAATGAATCAGCATCAAATGAAAGCATTCATATGCTTGCTTTGACAGGAGCTGGAGATTTCTATAGCAGTGGCAATGATCTGAATAGCTATTTTTCCTCCAATGAAACATCTTTAGATTCTGGGGTCTCTAATGGTGTTGCTGCATATAAGTTAGTATTTTGTAAATTAATTTTATACAGGGGCCCACGTAAAGTGTTACAAGCTATTTTTTCCACTACCATTAGAGGTATCAGCTTGAACTTTTTTTTATGGGGTAAGGGGGCTGGCAATTTTATAGAAAAAAATGTAGGTGGCCTCCTAGGAGGCAAAAGGGGGGTCTCCCTTGGTTGTTTTTAACTGGAACGCGGTATAAATCTGTATATATTCGAATAGCTCTTATCAAGCCTTGTAACATTTATTTGAAACATTATTTCCTATTACGCATAATCATAACAAGAAAAACTATTCTCACACGGGCAAGTTAGGCGATTCGATAAATTCACTGTAAGACTCTTTATTGACAACATTAGTTGTATCCTGGTACTATGTGTAGCTCCTCTTCCCATTTATTTGTTTCCAAATATAGTCTGTTCCAGCGTCATGCCAGTTATCAGCAATATCTCAGATCATTCAGATGTTCGCGATGGCAAACTTATATGAAAGTGTTAATATGTTGTTAGCATTAGTCGAATTTAAAAAAAAAGAATTATTGAGAAAGTGCTGAAATGTTCACTGAACGTTACCATGTTCGAAAATCGCACATGGCATTTTACGATTAGAAAAGGGACTTCCCTGTATAAAGGGTCTTTAAAAAGTTCTCGATAAGGTATCAATGATGTGATATATTTTCTCTTTGTTTACATTTTCCGGACATTTTTTCAAGACCCAGCGTACAGTTAGATGTTGGGTTTGGAAGCATTACTTGAAGTTTCGCAGAGAGACACCTGCCATATTGATCTTACTAGTGTCAAACAAATAAAATCACGTTTATACTAAATGTATGCAAACAGCGACTAATGTACAAACACTCATCAAGTCTAGTAGAATTTACAGATATGTACTGTAACGTTGGCCTACCTGCCGAGGCAGATATAGGTCGGGTAGGACAGAGAAGCGTCACTTTCGTCTGGGTGGAGTAACTAAAAAAGATACGACGAGGTACGCTATTATGATATGGGCGCAAGACACCCGGTGATGTCAAGTGAGATATTATGGATGATTCGTGATGAAAAGATAACAAAATACGTAATACAAATCCCATCATTGGTCTAGACAGTAGTCGCGGAAGTCCAATCAGCTCAGCCCCTGAAAGGTACTGGAGAGAAGGGCAAGATTAGGTAGCGAAGCAGAAGTGCTAGGTGTTAACAACTAACTTAACAGAATTTATTGCTTTTTGCAATCGTCAATTTAACAGAGAGATAGTTACGAAACAAAAGCTGCGTGCGTAGGCATGGTAGCAATAAGGTAGCGCAAACAAGATAGACATTATCCTAAGAGGGCATCACTGAGCAGTTTTAAAATAATGTTATGGCGCGAATGATCAGCAAATCCTAGCACGAGGTAACAAGTCCCATAAGAAAGCATGAGAGATAGTTGAGATACTTCCTAACTTATCAGTGTGACTACGTGATATAAGAAATAATAAATTTAGAGAAGTTGAGGAGGCCGAAAGGCAACAAAAGAAAAAAAAAACAATATAAAGCCAAACAACAATCAAGCCAGTTGATGCCCAGCCACGATTGAAAAACGACCCAAGCTAAGACCAATCTTAGCTGCCAAGTCTTGGTTTTCAATGGTAGATCAAGAGCGGTAAAATTTCTGGCAAAACCTTGGCTCAACGTCGGGCCAAGATGGAGTTCGTATCAATATATCAAGTCTCAGCGAGATCTTGGGCCAATCTTAGTGCAAGTATGGGCCCAAGCTTGGCGACTAGAAGTTTTTGGAATTTAGCCAAGCTACGGCAAAATCTTGGATCAATCTTGATCCAAATCTGGGTCCAAGCTTGACGATCAGAAGTTTTATGTATTGAACCGAGCTTCAGTTAGATCTTGGGCCAATGTTGGTCCGAGTCAGGGGCTAAGTTTAACAGTCATAATATTTACTTGTATTTTATTACACTGTATTAATACATCTTATTTAATTGGCATATACGTGTGTACCTAACCATAGTGTGCGCGTGTTAATGATTGTATCTTGTGAAAAATTTAATTCATTAAAAAGTTTTGTGATAATAAGGGCCTTAAAGAAGACATGTACCTCAACTACCTGAAACGTAATACGGGTAGCACTTATGTTTCAAAGAGCCTAGTGGTCAAGAAGGTCGATTGCCAGTCCAAGGGGTCCCACATTCAAATCTATCATCGGAAGAAAAATTTGAAATCGTCAAAAAAGTTGAAATGATAAATAAAGGTGTCGCAGAAAGTCTTGAGTAAAAAACGGGTTAAGAATGTAACAAAAAACAAACTTTTTTAAATTAAATTTTTATTTTTCGTCTGTCGGACCAATGTTAATAAGCCAAGCTTGGCGGTCGATCCTGGCCCAAGTATGGCCCAATCTTACCAGCCAATCTTAACCCGAACATGGCTACCAATCTTGGGGCATGAGTGGCAAGTATTGGCCGCGTCAAAAACGCTATTATCATTACAATATTGGGTCGGGACTTGCATGCCAAAGTTTGGCTAGAACTTGCCAATATTGGACCAAGACTGGGCCGATGCTGAATTATTGGCTGGGAAAAGACTCTAAAATACTCGACTTTACATGAATCGATAATTTCTCGTGGAGTGATCCACAGTCGTGGACACTTAAGTAGCCGCTCACGTGTGGAAACTCGACAGGACGTTAGGTAGCTGCAACGCGTGGAAAGTTCAAAGGACTTTACGTAGCTGTAAAACGTGAAGATCCAGAAGATTGTAGATAGATGAACATGTGAAGATCTAGAGAATCTTAAGTAACCGAAACGCCGGAAAATCCCGAGGATCTAAGATAGCTGCAAGTGGGATGTTTCATTTACGAGGGATAGCTTACGCAATAATGCGCTTACAGGAGAGAAAAAGAGATTATGAAATTACGAGATATAGGGTAAACATGGGTTAGATGCCCTACCTAAGGAAAATACAGTCTACAGTAATACCAATTTGCGCTATAATCTAAATAAATGAATAAATTCATATAAATAAATAATTTCCATTAGAAATAAATCTTATTTCTACTAAAAAAGCTAATATTTTGAGAGAAATAATGTTTTTAGTTTCTATCATTTTCGGGGATAGATGCCCATACATGCGAGCATAGATGCCCTATGCAAGTGATTAGCAAAGGATGTGACACAATTGAGGTTAGAACCTCAACTGCTTCTTATTAAAAATGTAATTGTTCATGGGTATTAATTGATATCCTTTGCAGAATAGCATAAAACATAGAATAGAAACGTAAATATAGAAAGAAGTATTTGAAGCAGTATTCTTTGTCTTAAACAAACCTATCTTCGAATCACTGGGTCTAAGGTTTAATCTTGTCGTTCTTGCTGTTTATTGAAAGTCGTTACAGTAGGTGGCTAGGTGCATCTATTCTCATTTACCACTGGAGTATCTAACCTCGGAGACAAAGTATGGGTTAGGTGCCCTATCAATATTATTTACAAATCTTGAATTTAATTGATATTATAATGAATGTTATCCTTAATTTAACCTCATCGCTTTCCGATAAAACAACGTTCACCTCGTATTTCTTCATAAAATGTCTTCAAACCCTTATTATACAGGACCAAAATTTAACTGAAATTAACCAGAAACAGTGGGCTCATCTTATAAATGTTATAAATATACAATTAATGTAATGACAAATGAATTTTTTATATCTTTGTTCCTAAATATGCAAACTAGAATAATTACATTGTATTATTAGAACAATCATGTTGGCATATAGGAAATAAAGGGGGATGGGCATCTATCCCATGTTTACTCTAATTCTAAAATACGCGGCTCTTCACCGTGGCCGAGATCGAGAAAACTACCATAACTAAAAGATACCGCAATAAGATAAGGTTGCACAAAGTAGCACACAATTACTCACGGCAGCGAAGGTCTTCGTCAGAACGATTTCTAGGCTGAAGGGCCAGAGGTAACCACACTGCAAATCGAAGAGTGTAGCGAAAGATGTTATTCCCTATCCTTTCTGTGGTAGTCACTTTTTATACACTTACAAGTGTATTGTTATTCCCACGTATTCTAACGTAAAAACAACACACTTGCAAGTGTATAAAAAATGACTACCATAGAAAGGATAGGGAATAACATACTTCGATTTGTAGTGTAAAAGATAAAAGATAGCGAACTATGTAGGTAGTGGAATCAGGCTAGCGTCCAAGAGGTTCGCGATCGGTTACATTATAATAAAGCTTACCTCAAAAAGACAACATATAGCACACAAGAAATTCGCGACTAAGGTAGCAACAAGAAAGATACGCGAGATAGAAATCGCGACTAGGTAGCGACCGAGTAATTCAGCGTCCAGTGCCGAAGAAGTCCCACGACGAAAGAGGACGATCCAGGGTTCACAGATAGCAATTAGGGTGCCTACCTTCCATTCGAGCTTTGATTCCGCCATATTCCAACTAATCCCGACAAACAAAATGTTACACGTAACGTACGTGTTAATTATAATTTCAAGCATTATGTTTGCTGGGATTCTATACATCTAATACGTCTAATAGCTAAAATTAATTAGAAATTGTGTACTATTTACTACTTTACGTATTCAGAGAACAGAAAATCCCACACGAGGGATTTTCTGGGTATTTCATACGCATGCGCGTTAAGATATGGGACACAGTTACCCCCATTATCTGTCAATACAGTTTCAGGGCAATTTCTACTGGGGGAGGGCCTTCATTTACTGCACTCTTTCAGTTAGTGCAGGCACAAAATGCGGGCACTAATGGAGTTTGCGCTGTATCTTTTTGAGGTCGCTGAATTCGAATATGATTTCAGATTTTTTAAATTCAAAATGTCGGATCCAACATGGCGCACCAAAATTTAAAAAATTTATTTTTTTGTAAAACTTGATTTTTATGTATTTTTAAGGTAAACCAAGTTTTACGAAAATATATGAATTTTCTCAAAATTTAGTTTGCTATTTTTAGTTTTGAAAATCTGAAAGCCTGTTTGAATTTAGCGACCTCAAAAACATTATAAAAACCAACTTTTACGAAAATATATGAATTTTTTCAAACTAAACTCTTTTTGTTCTCAGACGTTTCGTAGATTCCTTAATACTCTATCCAAAATTACTGGTAGCTGTTGTAAATGGTCCAGCAATTGGTATTGCCGCAACAACATTAGGGTTGTTTGACATAGTATATGCATCAGATAAGGTATGTAAAACTATAAAGTGCTACAATATATGATAATAACCGAAACACCTTCAGTGTATAAAACTAAGTTAAGTATAGAAGGAGGGGGGGAGGAAGGACGTCTGCATTCGACTAAAGTATTGGCAGTGCATTGTTATTCCACATATTAAATTAGTAAAATCATACCATGTGGCCAAGTACTTGATTCCATTTGTACTATGGAACTGTATACCAATATTTGATTCTCATTTGTATTATGTGGACAGATATAATTGTTTTATAAAAATGTAATACATATGATAATGCCATTATATGTTTAACCCCTTGGTTGTGAGGCGAAAAAGAACATTTTGTGCCAAGTATGTCTTTGAGAAATAGGTTATCAGATTTACATGATAATTTCAATATCAATGTTTTTGATGTTGCTGAATCCGAATTGATATAAAAATTCCAAAATTTAAGATGGTGCATCGAATATGGTAGATCAAATTTTGCAAAAATAGGTAACTTAACCGTATATATATGAAAGTTATAAGTTTACTGCGGTGATATAAAGAAAGATCTTTCGAATCTATTAATGTGTGATTAATATAAAAATACTTGAAAATCGTGAATTTCGCGATTTTTTTCATTTTAAGAAATTTATAACTCCATAATTATTGATTTTAGCGAAATTTTTCGAAAATACTTTTTGTCCTAAAATAAGTTGAAATTTCTAAAAAGAATTTGTTATATTTCTTATAAAAATTGTTTACAGCATTGTCTAACCCCTTGGGCGATGAGCAAAATTTTTCTGATTGTGTCCCAGGAGACAAGAAGAAAAGGAGTTAGATTTTGAAGAAACATAGTACATATAATAAACAATAGGAACTGTACAAGAAGAAACAGTTAAGTCGGTAGTCGTGGTGTATGAAAGAGTACGAAAAACACGTTTGGTTACTCATGGAATTCTAGCTATTTTTTTTCTCCTTTTGATCATTCTTATTAAGGTACTTTCAATTTTTGTATCTTGTCACTAAATTCACCCCTGTACAATCTACGAAGGAAAATATTTGCCTAAACTATCCTGGCAGCCCGCGTGCATAATGAATTAGAATGTACAAAGTCTCGTGAATGTAACACTGATGTTGCAACCCGATTATATTAGGGTAAATCATTAAAAATGGCGCAAATAAAAGTTCAAATATTTTCCTTATTATTTTAGCTTTAGAGATAATTCTCTTCGTTATCATTTAGTTGCTACCATCTGTCTATAAGCGTTCGTAACCCACCATTTGAGTTTCCTTCTTGTATCTCTTGTTCCAAGGCCAATTCCAGGGCTTCCCAGTTAGGATATTGAACTCCTCCGATATTGCGCTTTAGTTGGTTAAACCACTGGTAATCGCACGAATTTAAGTCTGCGCTATAAGGTGGCCGATCCCAGATCTCTATGGAGTTGTCATTCAGCTAGTAACGGACAATGCGACATTTGTGAGGTCTAACATTGTCATGGAGAATGAAACGGCGGCACCTGTCACCAGATCGCTATTCAGGAAGTTTCTCTTGTAAAAACTGGAGATATCGTTCTCCATTTATAGTTTCACCTTCTGGGTATAACTTCCCAGTTAGCTTCACAGCGAGATCTGTACTAAATTAAGTAATCGGGATCCTAGAACCAAATATTAAAACTGGCGTGACTCACCAGAGCTGATACGCCTAATCCATAGGATTAGGAGAGCAATATCCAAGGACTATCCCTTACAGGGCACTCCATCACTGCACTAGGATGCACCTCGAGAACACGCGAAAATAGCTTTCGATATCTTTAATGTTGCGGGAGCTAGCACGAGAACACTACACGGTAACGTGCACTACACACGCGGATGGGAACTGAACGCGTCGCCTGGGCAAACACGGGTAGAAAAACTATCAACACGGTAGCGTGAACCAGCTCATGGCACCTCGTCGGTGTCCAGAGACAGACTGACTTTTCGATATCAATTTTCGGGAACGGGTTATCCTGATTGGTCGAAATCCCATAGTCGATAACTATTGTCTCCTCCCTCGAGCCGTCTCTTTAACTATCGATAGCGTCTTTTAACAATTCGGTAGCATAACAATTTTTTGAGATCCTCCACGATCGTTTCCCCTGTGCATAGGGCGAGAACAGGGCCCAACATAACCAAACTAGGGCCAAGGGGGTTCCTCCCCTGCCTGTAACTTTAAACAGATCCTCCGCCCGTTCTTCAGCCCACTGCAACTTCCTGATGGGGCGCCGGTATTGCCGCCGGGCTTCTACCGATTCGTGGAGGAATCTTGTCGAGCGCTCTCCCCTGCCGAGCAACTCGTTTCCTCGAGACTTCCTCCTCGCGACAGATTCGAGCACCCCGACCTCTGCTAATCCCAAAACAAAATCTTACGTCGAGAACTTTAACACAACGTACGAATCTATCCGAGAGCCTAATCTCCAAGCAGGGCGACGACTCGGGAAGAGCTAGCAAAACCGTGAACGTTATCTAATCGATAGCAAGAGCCCTTTGTGACCGTGAATTAAAAAAATCACGTCACAAAGCTTAGACTACAGAGATATTAAACGCATAATGCCGGTGCAGCACGTCGACTAGTTTCAAAACTATACATGAAAACGAATGCGCCACTTTGAATGATTCACGCTAATATGATAGTTACATGAGATTTTAACCCTTTGCACTCCAAATATGCGTTCCAGGCAATGAAGTTTGAATTTAGGGGGAAAAAACCGCGGAAAATAAACCCACAGAAAAAAGAGGACTGAAAAAAAGACCCGATCATTAAAAAGACCCACGGGAAAAAAGGATAATTACGTTATCTGTGGACCACGTGTGGTGTGTTTGCAATCGTAGGGTGTGTGAAATAGTGGGGTGGGCGCTGGGCACCTTGGGTATACGTATGGAATAGTTAGAATTTTCGAAGAATTGTTTTCAAATCTAGGAAAATTAGCCCCCGGAAAATTGGCCCTCTAATGGTCGGTTAAAACTTTTGGAATGTCTCCACAAAATCTGCTAACTGCAAAATATTCAACGGAAAATTATCAATCCATTAATTTTGATGATTGCAACGGGGGCTACAAATTTTGAAGGTGGAATAATTAAAGTTTTAAGCTATCCTAACCTTGTAGCCATTTGAGAATTTGGAGTTGTGGAGGGGGACATTAACTCAGTCACTGTGAGCATCCTTCGCAGCCGTCTTGCCTCGATTGCCCTTCTACTGATACGCTTTCTGTCCACTCTTCTCCCTGATGCCCCGTGTTGGATACCTATGAATCTGTTGTCGCCACGGAGTTTCCCTTTAGTCTATCGGCGCCTCCGTGGGGTCATTTTCTGAACTTTATACGATCGCCAACCAATTAATTATGTTGAGGCCCAATTGGCAGGACGTGATGATGACCAAGCGTTAAGCCGACACTCCGGAGATTACCGACCTCAGTGTATGTGTCGCTGTGCCCAGTTGCCCTGGAGTTGATTGGTCAGTGTTCCGATCAATGTGGTAGCCAATTCCGTAATCCAAATCAAAATCCGTAAACTTGCCTGGATAACCGTTGTTGATTGTAAAAAAAAAAATACTGTCGGTTCATTTTTTTACAATCACAATACTTTTATTCACTTTAACTTTTACTAGTTTTACACTTCGTAGGTCTTGTTAATACTGACTACTGAAGGCTTCCCCCTTCTTGGCTTTTTCCCTTCATTTGATCTATGCTATTCCTTATGTTAATTAAAAAATTTAACATGTTATTTACAGTTATTTACAGTTATTTATAACAATGTGCATTATACTAGGTTGCTCTTTGATGACCGTGTGGTGTGCGCATAGGTCATCTTTATGCTGCGGGGCTGTTCCGGCCTTCCCTCATAATGCGTTAGGGTGGGGTTGGGGACTGTGTAGTTTCCTCTTTTTGGGGTGACCCTTTGTCCCGTCCTTCCTCCCTTGAGTTGTTGTATGTGGTTTATCTTCTCCCTGGTGTCCTTTTGGTTTCTTGTTATCTTTCTAGGCATTTTGTAATAATTTGATCGGAGGTTGGGGTACTTCGATGGCTCCCTATTGGGAATAGGTCATGGAAAAATATGAAATAATTGAAGGTTCCGAACTGGGAAGGACTATTCCTTATGCAGGCTCTGCTGCTACTAAGTCACAAAGGACGTAGCGCTGCTGCACTCGAAGTTTATATAAACAAAGATAAGTCCTTTTTAGAATGCAATTGAGTATCATTTGTATATATTTATTTCTTCTTCTATGAACTAAGCCACCACTCCCCATCCCGGAGGTTGGACATGTTGTTTGTTAAATAGGCGTACCTCCCCCTTCCCTCTTCCTCCTATTCTCTTCGACTTATCTGCTGGTCACAACCTTACGTTGTAGCCGTTAGGATTTTTGGCGTGGCCGGGGTTGACGTCAGATCGTCTACCGTGAGTGCTTTTCTCAATCTTCTTGCTTCCACCTTCTCCCTATACGCCTCCTGCATACTCTACTGCCTGATGCGCCCAGGTTTCAGCTACCCTATCGGTCCGTTGTTGTCACAAAGGTTCCAAGCACCTTCGTGAGGTTTTTTTTCCGAAAACGGTTACGGTCGCCAGTCAATTTATTAGATACCCGATTGACAGGGCTTATATTAACGAGGTTGGTTACCTCAACCTCCGGAGGATTATTAGGATGAAGTTCCGAATAGCTGTATACTTCCATAATTTGATGCGCTGATTACGAATATCATGGTTAAAATTGGCGCAAAGTTCATTTTCATGGTAAAAACTATAAAATATCCATAAAAATCATGGTTTTTCACGTTTATCTTAGTAAATATTGAAAATTGTGAAAAATCTGTAAGACAAAAGTTGTAGATCTCATCGAGATACACATTTTGTGTTTTATGGATTTTCACCATAGGAGTGATAGTTCTCGAGAAAATCGGAAATAAAGTTGAGAAAGTGCAGCAGACATTATAGAACTTTTGTGACGACTGGAGTTCAGAAAAGGTTCCACCCTCGATCAAATCCCGGAAAAAAAGTACCTTGAAAAAAAGTCCCCGGAAAAAAGTTGGATATCGTGCGGCCGTCAGCTGGGTGGCGGCGATGCAACAAGGTGGAGGGGGTTGAAGAGGGGAAAACCCCGGACCACCCCAACCACCAAATATGCTAACTACAGAGGAGGGGTACCGGCGAGGTACCCCTCATCCGAGAGAGAGATGAATAAAAACAAATGCCAAAAGAAAGGATATTCCAAAGACGACACCATTGAAGGGCGGCACTGAGGACCGCTAGAACGATGGCCCTTCGGACAGGAATAACCTTCAGGAAGAGTGTCAAAACGCATTTGGTGTCAACATCCACAAGGCCACCCAAGGGCGAGAAGCGAAGGCGAGATTGAAGCAGGAGGGCGAACCATTAAAAGGCACTACCAAGGGCCGCTAGGACGATGGCCCTTTGGGCAGGAATAACCTTCAGGATGGGTGTCAACATCCACGAGGCCACCCAAGGGCGACAAGCGAAGGCACCAGGGGGCGAGATTGGAGGGATTCTGGGCAGGAGGCAGGCAACCGCCCATCAGCACCAAAGAAGACAACACTAAGGGCGTCCCAACGCATCAGGTCCGAAAGCTCTACGACCATTCTGAGCATAGGGTATGACCTATGCTTCAAGGCTCAAGGTCAACGGAGAAGGACGCAACATAATGCGATCGAGAGAGGGACACTCGGGGAGCTTCCCCATGTAATTAAAATTATGATAATGTAATTAATATAAATAGTTTAATGGAGAAGAGGAGGTCGGAGTGGGGGCTGGCTAGTATACAGTAACGTCCAATTGAAGTGGAACAAGGTAATTTTTGTGTATTTCCGGTAAACTCTGACCAATTTCGAAA
>JARQST010000229.1:0-10240 GCA_030142225.1 Pachycephus smyrnensis
GCTGATACTCTTATAATACACTTTACACACACTCCATATTATATTCCTACTCTAACACAATGCTTTTTAATATCATACTAATGGTCAGAGAGCTGATTTTTGTTTAACATATCCTGAATGGATATAGGGTATTCATATGAATCAATGCTTGGCCAATGTTCTAAATCGATATTGGGCCAGTGCTGTCAGCCAATGCTTGGCCGACGTTCTAAAATGATATTGGGACAGTGCCCTCAGCCAATGCTTGGCCGACGTTCTAAAATGATATTGGGCCAGTGCCCTCAACCAATGCTTGGCCGACGTTCTGAAAGGACATTGGGCCAGTGCTCGCAGTCGGTGCTGTCTCATCGTCATTCGCCAACGGTTGGACCCATGATATCATTCCAATGTATAGCCATTACAATACCATCCCTGGCGACCAACGGTGCCCCAATCTTGGCAACACCGGTGCTGGCTCTGGCCCAGGGCGGGCCCTGTTGTAAATTTCTACATGGGAGGTTTAAAAAAAATGCACCAAACTTGATTGGTCATTTCAATTTAAATCGTGTGCGTACAAACGTAGTCAATGCCTATACTTCAAATAATGCTCTTTTCCATTTGTAATGATCGCATCGAGTTATGTCGAATCGACTCGCGTAAATGGAGACCCACGGTATGCTGTGTACTTTTTCAGACCATACATCGTGCAAAACTACAAGATGGGTATTAGAGTTACAGTATTTCATTCTTCCTCCGATATGACACATTTTTATTTCTTGTATGCAAACTCGGCAGGGACCGAGTGACTTATGTTGAGCAAAATATATGAAACTGCTGTGAATAAGGATGCACCGAAAACTACGAGTCACATATGCATATTTAGAATATACACGTGTAGAATATACATGTGTAGAATGTTCTCGTCTAAAATATATTTATGTAGAATGCTATGTATAGATAAATATAATAGTATCTGCACTTAGATTTTCCTAAGAACTTTGGCAAAGCATATGTTACGTCCATATTAAAACCCCTTATTAATAATTAACCTACATACTTTATTATTTGATTCGTCGTAACATCCTTCTACGTAGAATTTGCCATGTCTACGTAAGTGACCCATAGCAGTATCGAACATTCTAGCTTCATTCCATCGAAATCTACGCAGATTGATTTGTCTTGTGGAGCAGAATTCTTATAATAATTATTCATTGATGATAGATTATTTGCACTGAGCATCCGTTGGTAAAGCCAAAGAAGGCACGTAGACTAAACATTTCAATCCTTCAGTCTCTGAATAGTGACAAAAGACATGCGAGAGAGAAAGAAAATCAAGGGAAGATGCTAGTTTCTGTCTAGCCAAAAAGTCAGTCGCGGATCAGAAGTCGTCGAGATCACTTAGCTCAGAAGATGCAGCAACACTTATCCAAAGTGAAAATTCCAAGTCAAGTCCAGAATTCAAGTCTAAAATAGAAGTCAGTACTCAGAGTCTAGTCTGTCTTTTGACGTTACTTCAGAGGTTGAAATTTCAAGTGGTCGTCTTATACACCTTATTGAGAATCATCGCAATAAACGTAAGTTGCTTTTATTTTGATTTATAATATGAATATTATGTTGAATTTATTGCGATCCGTACTCATCCAATCCCTAAGAAACCTCCTACAGTCGATTAATCTTTTATTTGCAAGGTGAACTCCCAATTCGATTCTTATTGCATTTAGCACCCGTGAACATAACGTCATTCAAGATCAAGTTTATCATACTGCCAGTGAAAGTTCAGTTTTGTTGAGTATTTTTGTATGTAATTTCAATTAATCAACGATCAGATTGCGATACCTAACTACTGCCATATTTTAACCAGTGCTTATTTCAATACTTTACAATTATTTTCAATTTATCTATATGTCCTATTGATATTGTAATTTTCATATTCGAACGTTATCAACAACGTCGCATGACTCTTAACGTCCTTGGGTCACAGTGACAGGCCGATCCCGGGTAAAATTCCGAAAGGTTTGACTCTAAACAGGCCACTTACAAATTTGTAGAGCAAATTCATTCAGTCTCTCACTTCCTACTCTATCGATAGTAGAAAATCGTCATTTGGACGTTACACATACATGTATGTCCAATAAGTAAGTTTTGTCTAGTAAAGCTTTCAAAAAATTTGGTGTAAAATATTCCTGTGTACAATATAAAAGTGTAGAATATCTACGTCTAGAATCGAAGGCCATTCTGAAATTCTTACTATATTAGATTCTACCGCTGGAGATTTGAATATCCTACCGCAGGAGATTTAAAATAAATAGATTTGTTTGGGTTCCCTCAAAGTGTCCTTGATGCACAGCACTCTGGCTGATTCCATCATCGGGTTGTTTAATTGAAAACAAAACATTAATTTGCGCTATTTGAACAGAAAAATAAAGTGTCTCTTTAAAGAAAATAAATATAAGCTCTGTGACGTTACAATACTTTAGTGTCTAAATTTTGCTTGATTTTTGCTGCCTGATTCCCTAATTTTCTTTGATTTTTGGAATCTATCTAAATTTTGAGCTTTCTTATGAATTTGCTTGTTACGCTTATGCCGTTTATTGGC
The DNA here is from genome assembly GCA_030142225.1 of Pachycephus smyrnensis. NCBI lineage: Eukaryota > Metazoa > Arthropoda > Insecta > Hymenoptera > Cephidae > Pachycephus > Pachycephus smyrnensis. Next base: position 2,576 of record JARQST010000229.1, read on the forward strand.
GTGTTAATTTATATATTTTACGTATCGGTATGGACCATATTGTATACTCGCTGCCTACATAATTTCCTCAGAAAACTCGCCTAAGTCCATTATTCGTAGAATCATTTGGTCACGTCTTCAACAGGCAAATTCAATGTAACGTTCAAATGACGATTTCATATTATCGATAAAGTAGGAAATGAGGGATCGAATAAATCTACTCTACGGATTTTTAAATGGCCTGTTTATGGTCAAACCATTCGGAATTTTACCCGGGATTGGCCCGTTACTTGCACCCTGAGTCGTTGAGAATCATACAACGTGTGGAAAATGATCGAACGTTTACCGACAGACGGCGACAAATCGAGGAACTATACGATTTCTGATATTCCTTGAATCCTTATCGAGGATAACGTTATGCTTTGAAGTTTAAGACAAAGATTTTCTAATGGTTCAAAAGGAATAATTGAGAATAAGTAAGAAATATCAAAATTAAAACTGGGTAGAATATGGTAAATTTTACGTTTGAAAATTTTATAGTTAAACAATTGAAATTATAAGAGGACTCAACAAGAGTAGATTTTTACTGACAGTATACTGAAAGTGATCTTCCATAACGTTATCTTCGTAGGGTTTTGTCATGGAATATGAATTGAGCTTGGAAATTCACCTTGTAAATGGGAAATTAGGGAACTATGCGAGGTTTTAAGGATTGGATGAGTTCGGAACACAGTAAAATCAACACAATATTTTCATTTAAAAATAAAATCAAAGTAATTTACGTTTATTGAGAATTATCTCCTTAATGTGTAGTATAGTGCTCCCTCAAGATTTCAATCTCAGAAATTAGTGCTAAAAGACTTATAATGGATTTGGACTTCTGTGCTTCGGACTGAACTGTCTGTTCTCTATGATTCCAGATTTGCGACTGACTGATTGGCTAGATAGAAAGTAGCATCTTCCCTTGATTTTCTTTCTCTCTCGCATGTCTTTTGTCACTTATTCAGAGACTGAAGGATTGAAATGTTTAGTCTACGTGCCTTCTTTGGCTTTAGCAACGGATGCTCGGCGCAAATAATCTATCATCGATGAATAAGAATTTTGCGCATCAAGACAAATCAATCGGCGTAGATTTCGATGGAATGAAGCTAGAATATTCGATGCTGCTATGGGTTACTTATGGAGACGTGGTAAATTCTACGGAGAAGAATAAGTCAATCAGCATATGTTAAATAGAATCAAATAATAAAGTAATATGTAGTTTAATTATTAATGAGGGGTTTTCATAAGGACGTAACATCAATAATCCATTGTTCTCTGTAAAATTTGCCGATATTCGAGAAATACACGGTTAACCTTTGCCAGGCGACCGCGCAGTTTTATTTCTATCTATTGCCACTTCTTGTGAGCCACGTATATAAGAAATATTCAGCAATAATTTAGCGAAATTTCCACTGATCTTAAATCAATAAATGTGTACTAAATTAATGCAAGCGACTATAGAATACTCAGTAATTAAACTTTAAGTAATTCGTGACATGATTTTCTCTGTATGTTATTTTATATGTTTTTCATTTTTATGTTAATTAATTTATGTATTCCCGTTATTCGCAATCTATGACTCTTTTCTATTTGCGTGAAGACTTGTTTACTTTCACTCCGCGAAATTCATGTTAGCCGTCGAAATTAGTCATTCGCGTGCATTTAGATTCTCTCATTACATTCGTGAAACATTTATGTAATTTTTCTGTGCGTTGGTGTCTTGTAAATTTATATTAGAACAGACCGCTTCGCTACTAAAGCCGGCACTGTGCCGTGAGCGCGCGTAGAATCTCCGCTCCTCGCGAATACAAACTAGGCCCGCGTCTACAAGCTCCGTCAAACTCGCCGCTCGCGCTTGTGCCGATATTCGCGCTATAGCCTATACGTGAAATGTAGCTTTGAGAATATCACTAATTTCGACTTAGCAATTAATCTATCTACTACCATCTCCGGATAAATTATGCGAACAAATTATAATTGCTAGTTAGATTGGTTTGTTAACTTCACTACACTTTGCTAGCGCTTTGTGGATCGTTTCGCATTGTTAGTGTCCTTTTGATTCCTTCCGCGTTAGTTCAAGAATTATTTGCAATTGTTCCGTAATTCGAATCCTTTTAGATTAGCTTCTATTGAGTTTATATAGCTTCTTTCTTTCGACAATTGTAACATTAGTTAAGACTTTTCGTATGTTTGGTCGATTTGCCTCCTAATTATTATTTAGCCTATTGTGCTTTTGCTTTTACACGCCTTAGCTTTTGCTCCTATTCTATAGTCTTGCCGCTTGTATGTATTTTTCCTTAGATTAACTTCTCTTTAGTTTATATAGAATCTCCGTTTGGCTGCTTTATGAATTTAATTAAGACTGTTGGTAGGATTGGTTTGGCTTTTCATTATGAACCCCGTTTATCTATCAAAATATTCATTGGCATGTAACCTGTTTTTCTTTCTATGCTTTTCCATAATGTTGTTTGTTATGATTTTCAATATAGCTGAGGTGCGTTAAACTAATTTTTTCAGTGTTCTATCCTTTTCTTTTCCCGCCTCTTCCGCTGGATGCCACGGCGCTTCCTATAAGCTAGCCGCCTGGAAGGGCTTTGGTGAAATTTTCTTCCGGTTAGCCTTTGTCCCCTTGGTGAGATTAATAATAACTTTTGTGAATAATTTAGTGACCTTTAGTGAGACTTTGTGAACGGGAGATGCCTCATAGGACATGTTGGGGTGTCGTTCAATCCCGTTACATTAATGTTTAGTTTTAAGCTGTAAAGGGGCTTTCAGGAGAGTAGTTATTTTCTGGGATTCCGAATATGTGAGCGAATGCTGAGCACTTATGCTGTTCCGCGAGGAATACCTGACACCCAACTGGCTTTGTGATTTTTTGAATACCGAGATAAAGAAAGAGAGCGCTAGAGGTTTCGATTTTGGTTGAAAATTAGTGTCGCAAATTCGACACTCCCGGGTGTGACCTTTTGCGAATAATTGAAAAATTATCGTCACAGTTCATATGACATTTCCATTACTCTTATTTACTATTAGGATTGTCGCTTGATATTTACCTTCACATCATTCCACTCGTGATCTTGCTTACTGTACACATTGACGCGTAACTGTGTTCCTGCGAGGCTAATACCAGTCATTTCGTCCAGTAGAGAATCAACCTTGAAAGATCCTGGGATTACATGGTGCAGCAACAGCTATTAGAAAAGACTTATTATTAATTAATCTCTATATCCTAAGACTTATTATAAGGGTTCATTTTTGTACTCATTGGGACTAATTCAAACGTACAATCAAACTTATTCTTAAATTACAATTCATGAGAGTATTACTATAATTACTATAAATAATATAAATAAAGTTCCTGATATACATGATACACTAATACATGCAAATGTTCAGTACCTCGGGTTTGAAGGTTCTGTGTTTGCGAAATTAATTTTTTTATTTTGCAAGGCGAATGTGTAAGATGCTACTGTATGATTTAGTCGATCACTCCTTAAGACACATCTGCTTGTCCAATATTTATCATAAATACTTTGAATTGGAATAGACCATTGTAACTCACTGAAATAGAACTTGACTATATTTTACTTTATCGTCGTTACAGAAGTAATAAGACATTTAGATTCGATTTGAAGAGCTTCCAGTTATTTTTCGTATTTCACAAAAAAATACAAGATAAAACAAATAAGTCTGCCTCATTTAATGTGAACTTCATAACGATGAATTTTTAAATAAAAACGTCTTATACATATAAAGATTCTCTGCCAACTCGGCCACTTTTTTTCAACTCTCTCAGATCTGTCCCATAATTGGCCACATTTTAGTATTGCGTGAAGACAATATCTATGAATTTTTTCAGTTATTTAAATCCAACCTTTCAAATATGCTGTATTTTTTCAAGTCAACGTATTTCGAAAAGTATAAGTCGCAGAAAAAAATATCTTAACATGAAAGTTGTATGTTTATATAATCTTTTCAATAAAATTTTTCAAATAATTGTATCAACCACATAACATTGATTTTTCACAAAAATGTAAAAATTATTTTTTGTATTCAAGAAAGACCCTTTTTATTTTGGTGAAAACTTTAAATAATCTTTGGGCATATGTGTCGATTATATAAAAAAATCGACAGAGTGGCACCGACCGAGTTTTCGGATTAAAAAACAAAATTCAAGTAAATTGGAGAAAACTCTGAAACATAAAATTACTCAAAGATCCTAGTCAAAACTTTTATTAAAGAATTCTGTCAGGGATTAATTTTTCTGATACAAATGAAATTTGGAAGACAGAAATTCTGTTACGTCCGAATGAGAACCTATATCCTTAGTTAACCTTCTTCTGTTGCTAACTCGTTCCCCGTTACGTATATCGACAAATTCGTCGATCTACATCGAATGCTTAAAATAAATCTCCGCTGGTGACGCATTGATTTCGATACCCATCATTCGCACTTCGTTGACAGGAGATTCTAGCTTACATATTTTATTGCATCATTTTTCCGAATCAGCGGCGACATCATAACGTTATTATTATTAGTACATCATTTCTCAGAATTAGCGACAAAAGACTAGCGTCCAGGTGATAGGACAAAAATTTGAGAGACATCGATCAGTTATGAATCAGAAGTCATAGGGATTAGTCAGGAGACACAGCAACCCCTTCATTCCAAGTTCCAGATCCGAAGTCATAGAGTTCAGTCAGAACACATAGCAACACTTTATTTAATAAAAGATTTCAATTCAAAATCTAAGTCCGAATCTCGAGTACAAGTCCAGATTCTAAATCCATTCTAAGTCTTTTGGCGCTACTTCAGAGTTCGAAATCTCAACTGGTCAACCTTGTATACCTTATTGAGAACCCTCTCAATAAACGTAAGTGCTTTTGATTCTATTTTTAATTGCAAATATTGTGTTGATTTTATTGTGATCCGTAATCATCCAATTCCTAAAACTTCTTACTATTCCTTAATCTTTTATCTGCAAGGTGAATCCTCAATTCAATTTCTATTCTATTTCATACTCTGTGAAGATAACGTTATTTCAAGATCAATTTGATCATTCTTCAGTAAGAATCTAATCCTATTGAGTTGTCTTATAATTCCAATTGTTTAGCCTTCAGATTTCTGAACAAAATAATGACCATATCTTACCCAGTGCTTATTTTGATATTTTGCAATTATTCTCAATTGTTTCTTTTGGGTCTAGCGATTAATCGTCATATTGAACCTCAAGGTATAACGTTATCCTCGACAAGGCTCTAAGAATCTTTAAAGATCGTTCAACTTCTTGAATTCTCACCGTCCGTCGGTAACGGTTCATCTATTATCCACAACGTCGCATAGCTCTCAACGTCTTAGGATGCAAGTAACGGGCCGATCCCGGGTAAAATTCCGAAAGGTTTGATCCTAAGCAGGCAACTTAAAAATCGGTAGAGTAGATTCAATCGGTTTCTCACTTTCTACTTTATCGATCGTATGAAATCGTCATACTATAATTCCAAATATAAAGCCCTCATCACGTTTTGTCCGTATGACATGAAAAAAGAATCAGTTTGTAATATCGGGAATCATTTCTCGATACTTATAGCTATGAAACGATGCCAATTGTACGTAAAACCGACTTTATCCAGTATAAAATATATGTTTTCAGTGCAAACACAAAATAACATATAGTTCACTGCAATTAAAACATTTTCAGCAAGATAATAGTCAGTTTCATACGCTTTCGCATAATTTTCATTTTTTTTTACACCGGAACCTCGATCGCTGTCACTCTGTCGATTTTTTATAGAATCGACACATATGCCCATAGATTCTTTAAAGTTTTCAGCAAAATAAAAAGAGTGTTTCTTGATTATAAAAAATAATTTTTACTTTTTGTGAAAAAACAACGTTATATGGTCGATAAAATTATTTGCAAAATTTCAGTAAAAAGCTAATATAAACTTACATGTTTTATATTAGGACATTTTTTCTGCGAGTTATAGTTTTCGAGATACGTTGACTTGAAAAAAATACAGCATTTTTTGAAAGGTTGGATTTAAAATTCTGAAAAAATTCATAGAGATTGCCTTCACGTGATACTAAAATAGAACAAATTATGGAACAGATTTGAGGGGATCAAAAAAATGTGGCTGAGTTTGCATAGAATACCTCATATATAGCAATGAAAGTGAAACTCACGCCACTCAGCAGCTTTGGATTATCTTGAAACTTCTGTTCTGCGTTCTCTGGTCCGCCTAATTGTACCAGAAGGGATCTGAACGCCTTATCCGTCGGAACGAAAATCGTATACGGCCCTGTAAATATTAGTATTATATTTATCTCATTGAAATAAACTGAAGGGCTGTCTTAATAAATGTAACTTAGGTTAACTTTATTTTTAACTAGTGCTGGATGATTCATCGTGCCGCCGTTGGCGCCGCTCGTTGCTTATATTTATCATGAAGTAATATTACGTGCATATTACAACAATAATAAGGCAAATAAGGGGCTACGTCGTGGGACCCAAAACGCGTCGAGGCGTTTGCATCGGTGTGATATGCTAGGTTTTTAAGGAACTGTGTTAAGGTGACTGGGGAGTGCAAACAGTCATTTTGAATTTTCAATCACGAAAATCGTGAATTACACGGAATTAATGCATTATCCTTATCAAACTGGAGTCCACGCAGATTTGTGTAAGTTCCATAATTACTGAAACGGCACTGTTATAAGATATGATTGCGAAATAAAAGAATGAGGTGCATGCAAAATTTTGGCACAAGCATCTTTCACGTCAAAAAATTGCATGCAACTCATACCATCGTTTGTCAATTATTCCGCATAAAAGTATCATGCAAGTAACAGTGCAGCTTGCAAACATCTGCGTGCACTGCGTTTGCGTGAGAATTTATTATTACATTCTTATAAATTACGATATTCCATTTTGAGGCTAGAAAGTACTCCCCAGTCCCCTTAATTCCCTCCGAGAATATTGTTTCTGCATATTTCAATCCGTAAAACTGCGTTTTATTGTAAGTAGTATAATGAGGAGTAGAAATACACCATCATGGACAGACGAGGCTACGTCACAGGCCTCCCCTACCACTCCACCTGAGCGCTGAGCGCTGCGTGAGTAAACTTCCCCCTCCCACACCGTACCACGACGCCAGCCCCCTTGCCTTGATGGGCCTAACGGTATCCCTTCTCGCCACACCCATCCTGGTCCTCGCGTCAGACCCGAAACCCCAGAGCGTTACCCCCACCACTCCGTCTGATCGCTGAACGCCGAAACCGAACGTGCTACCCCCCACCTACTGAGCGTTCCCTAAGCGTTACGCCACCATTGGCCCAGTATCGGTATTATCATGCGCTCCAGGGGTCCTACCGCTGTTGACCGACGGTGTCTGCGTGTTGACCCGCGGTCGGTTACCACCTTAAGGGGGTATGTGTGGTTGGGTAAAATAGAACAACTTATGTATGGTAATGAAATATATTTATTGAAGTGAAAACTTCTTTAGGCGTGTTGAGCACTTTTTGGTGGGCACTGAACGAGACTGAGCCGTCACGCTCGGCTATGTAACACTTCTTCGGGTAAAGTCGGCTCGAGTCGACTAAGGGAGCGAGACAAGTATAGTCAATGCGTCTCTGCTGGTCTCTGCTATA
>JARQST010000230.1:6208-28749 GCA_030142225.1 Pachycephus smyrnensis
TCTCTCTCTCTCTCTCTCTCTCTCTCTCTCTCTCTCTCTCTCTCTCTCTCTCTCTCTCTCTCTCTCTCTCTCGCTTTCTCTCTTTCTTGTTGATGTCCAAGATGAAGAATTGAAAAATCTTCAGAAAAGTCATCTAACATGTTTACTTCAGTGACTTTTGTCTCTTGGTTCTCATATCCCATTTGCGTTCTAATCATGATCGCTGATTGCGGTGGAGGCAGTTGTATAGTTGAATAGGAGACGGGGGGATGATCAACCTTTTGAACTCTGTATAAAAAAAAATCATATTAGTGGGCGTGGAGAATTCTGCAGGCTTGGCAAGACGAGCAAAACCTGTCAGACGCATCAGAAACACGGTGGCTTCAGGATGCCTTCGCGTTGGTCGCATTAGGGCCAAAGACTTTGTCAACCCTAATGCTTCTCTTGGACAAGAAATAGCAGGTACAGCCATTGCCAGAGAATTTCAAGAGACCTAAGATACCACGAGACAAGACAGAGATCTATGCTTTAAAGAGATTTTATGAAAAATGAAAATTTAACAAAACCTTTCTTTATTTTCTCTATTATTTTGACTGATATCAAATTAACCCTCTATGGGCCCGTGTAACTTTCAAGTCACATACTACTATATTTATTATATACTCTGTATTTATTGGTTGATATTTTTGATTTTACGTTACATAAATTTTTTTTATAGTCATGAAAAAATTCGGCCCATAGAGGGTTAATGAAAAATAATAACAATCCTGTTCGTCCTCTCAAGTATATATGGCGATCGGTACATCTCAACTGATTTCCATTCAAAAGACTTTTGCACGCGTTTTATATCCTGTACCATTTTTCCTTCCTTCTCTCTCTGACTCATTATTTTTCAAACTTACCCGTTCTCTCTCTCTTTCTCTTCCTTTTCTACACTTATTTCCATCGTTTATTCTTTCACTCTCGATTCCCTTGACTGCGATGCCAGGCATTTGCGACAGACTCCCTCCAGCCGTGAATCAGACAACGCAACTCAGTCCGGCATAAATCGCGCATTTTATACGTTAAACGAGATAGAAATCTACATATGGCTGTGTATACGAGATATTTCCACAATGTATATAGGTCGCGAACTACGGGCTAAACGATGTGGTTGCCACGAAGGTTTGTAGGTTGGTAGTACGTAAGGGCGATAGGTATACGGCGCTCAAGAGAGCCTCGACATATTTTAACGTTTTTACTTCATCATTGCCCTGGGGCCAGTATTTCTCTTGACAATGCCACACGCCGCCATTTACAATTCTTTATTTTTTTTTCGACTAAAAATCCCGCGTATCACATGGACACAGGTGCGTGCGCCCTCTGGATAATTTTCTATAAACTTTGTATTATTTTAAGGATTTTGAAAAAAATAATTTCATCCCCTTTTCGATATTCGACGATGAAATCCTAAACGCGATTAATCATTGATTTCCAGGCAATTCGCTGAACCCTCGATGTAATTTTACGTTAATGTTTAAAGTCCAGCAGAAACCCTTTAGATAATTATTGTCCAGCTGGCGGGATTTGGTCGCGTAACCCCTTTCTGCTACGGAAGGGTAGTTTTCACGTGAGTAATGATTTTCGACGTTAACGATAATCGCGGCCTCGATCGATATACTTTGCCGATATGATTTGACAAAACAAGGGAAACTACCCTTTGTTAGTGCTCGTTATTATTTGCGAGAACGAGGGATGATCCGATTCTGATATTCTTTATAGTTCACGTCACGGGGTATTTGTAGTCAATCAATCGATCGGGACTCTGACCAATCACAAGAGTGGGGAGCAACAAGGGTCTCAATCAATCAATGACGAGTTTCTGTAACACTTTTATTGAACGATGAATTACATCCGTATACACGGTGTTCAATTTGGATAGCGGACAAGAGACAAGAACGCATTTTAATCCTGAACGACAGACAGAGGAATCTCTCGTTATCATAGCAACTAATCTGTGAAAATATATCCCCTAAATACCGATTCCTCTCGAGAGATCGATCTACGCTCAATGATTAGACTTCCGGACCAGCGGAATCGATCGAATCTGCTATCCCTTCTCTTTCTGGGGAACCTGATCGAGATCCACCCCCCACTGCCGTACAGACGATGCCAAGAACTTGTACCCGCTCGAGTACAATCGCTCTCGTTCGCGTTCTTTTCACGACTATAAACCCATAATGTTCTAGAACGACTTTGATATTTTTACCGATATTTTTCATGATTTAACTGACTCTCTTTTTTTCTGATTTCCTAAATGATCTAATCACAGCTATTGATAACTCAAAAATACCGGAAGATAGCACACTAAATAAATTCTCTGTATAATGAATAGCTTCCTTTGGCAACAGGGTATTACTTGTTTGCATAATGGCTCGTGTTTTTAATATTTTTTCAAGTACCTACTTTGGCTGCTTGTATAAAAACTTTCGAGTTCTTGAATAATTTTATGATTGCCATTACCGATTTATCAAGTTAACCATTTAGTAGTTTCGAGGGAAGGGTGTAGGTACTCACCAAAGCGAATGGCCGAAGCATTGAAGGCTTCTGATAAAAGTATGAAATTCTTTTTTTATGGATAATAGCTATCACTGACGGTACTGATTATTGCCGCTTCAATTTCCAGGCAGGTTACCAATGAATCGCTCGGTAAAATCGGCTCTGAGAAATCCCCTTAGTATAAGATCCATGATAGAGTTAATTTGCCGTATATTCGAAATATCTCGAAATTCTGTCATCAATTTTCGCGATACCGATTGGTCGTCATTATCATCGTTCAATGCGTATTAAATTGCCGCTTAGTGTGGACTTTTGCGGCATGCAGTCAATTTGACGGATTGCGATTGCTTTGGAAATGTAAATATATGAAATAATTTTTTAATCGTTTATGAGAGGCAGGTGCGGCGTGCGCAATAGGCCTCTGATGAATATTAAAAAGAAAGGGGGAGGAAAAAAGACAAGAAAGAGGGTAGCGCAGGCAAATAATAAAAGCTAGCGAGAGATTACGAGATGTCAACGCTATCGCAATCCCTCGGATATTTCGCAATCGGTAAATTCGTTACTAAACAAATTTGCACTCGCTAATGGGAAAAAGTGAGAATAGCGTGCGGACAGATTGTGCGAAAACACTTGGCGAATATAAACGGCCCCCCAAGAATTTCTTGCCTGTTTCCCCGTATATCGGTGATTTATTCGAGAGGGAGTTAAGGGAGGAAAAAAGATGGGCGAAGGAACAAAAAAAAGACAACTTTCGTAAAAAAAAAAAGAAAGAAACGTAAATGCCGACTCTTCTTTCGGTACAATTATTACACGGGGTGGAAAAATATACTCGTAAAATGATACAAATAGTCAGAGTGTAAAATGAGAAGTAAGAAGAGAAACAAAAAAGGGCGAAATCGATGGCGCAATAAATTAATTCAAAGGAAAAATAAAAGAAATAAGAGTCGAACGAGATGAGATATGTTATACTGTGAAAAAAAAAACCGAAAAGAAAAGTAATAAGGGTGCGTTCTTCTGGGATAATTGAGGGATCCGCTTGTTACGAACCGCAAGGACAATCTGTCTTCATTCCTCTCGAGGGAATTGGAAAGGTGCGAGAAGGTGTGAAAATGTACAGAAGGTCGTGACCATTTTCACGACAAGGGAATTAAATAAATGAAATATACAAAAAAGGACGGCGAGAACGTTCCATCTTAGTCCAGCTCCTTCGTGTAAGGATACAGCGCAAGCCAGCATCCGGGACCTTCGGGTATAGGACGCTCTGAGGTAGAGCGATGAGTCCTGGGTACGTATCCAGGATATGTATCCTCGAATACGTATCTCACGATAACGTTCCGACACCCCTGCCTCTGCTGACCAAACTTCCCCTAGCTCTGGAATCTTCACCCTTCTCAATACTTCTCTCTCCCTCTGACGTAACCCGTCGGCCCTTATATCCTTTCGCCATTTTCACTAACGCCGCATGACTCTCCGTCACGCCAGATAAATTATTATATTCCCAGGCTGAGAGCGCATTTTCGATATAATGAAAAACAACGAAGAATCCTATATACGGATATAAGCCTATGCCGGTATAGTAGCTGCCTGTTATTTATATATACCAGCACCTATACTCCCCCACCCCTCCCTTCAATTCCATATCGGATTAACCATTGTTCGCCGTCCCGTTCACCATTTCGAATCGAATAGCCATTATCATTTCGTTTTCCTTCGATTCAAACTGAGCGGAAACTCCAAATTGAAAATGGACCCATACTAATTCCATATTGGCACGGCATTCTTTCTCTTCTTTATTTATTTTTTTTCCCGCTCGTAATAACTACACTGAAATTTATATATATATGTATAGGGTGATCCAAAAATTTACTACCCTTCAGCTACCTTCGCTGTCATCCTGGAAAATGTCCTCTCCTTCGCAAAGGACGGAAAATTCAATATAATGCCTTGAGGCTTTCAGACTCGGAGTTAACCAGCGACACCAAGAGAATTCAGAATACAAACGAAAGCATCAGAGTAAGAGATATACTCGTACCGAAGGATTCCTGAGAAAAGTTATACCCCTTCTTCAGCGTAAGTACGTCAACGGAGTAAAATTCGGAACTCACCCCCAAGGGGTGTCAACGACGTGTGAACCAGAGAAATTTCAGGGTTTACAGTCTATATCTCTCCGTGGCATCTTCATCCGTTGGGAATAAAAGAAATATCATCTTTTTACCTGAAAAATAGAAAACCCCAACTTTCATCCCTTTAAGGATATCCGATGGTGGTCTAAGGATAACGTAACGAAAGAGATGAAGAATCAAAAAAAAAGAAGAAAAAGAGAATTTTGTACAGAAGTCAAAAAAGCAAGGAGACATCAAAGCATACTCACCCGCTGATACTAACTGCCCTCTTTAAGAAAACCTTCATCATCCCCTTCGCTCCGACTGCTTCTCATCCCTTGCAACGTTTAATATTAAACGGACTATTCTCCTCTTCCATCTGATAAATAAATGGACTATAATAAATATTCTCCACTCCTTTTCTTTTTTTTTCCACGTGTCGTATTTTTATTCGTTAAAACTCAACGATGAATCGTACAATAGTTAACCCCCTTGAATCGGTCACTCTCGTTAATTCACTTTAAGACTTATTAATTAACAAGGTGACATGAGCGCATTAATTTAGGGACTAAATTAGCGAAGAAACGAAATTTATCCACGGACGTTCGCGTCATCGCGTATCACAATAATAGAGATTATTATTAATTATTTAATCCAACGACGCGTATCACTCGCAATATACGCATTAGTTCGGTGATCGTCCGTGGATATGAAATATGGCGGATTTTTTACATACAGCTCTACCTGTACTCTCTAAAACTAATATAATAGGAATATACAGAGAGTTCGAAACGAACGAAATCGTGCGAGTCGCTTTTTTTTCCTAATATTTCTCACTTTTGTTTGTTTCGTCTTATCATTTCTTATCTTCCTGAAAACTTCACTCGCGACTCACTGGAAATATTCGAACGTATCGAACTGCCGTCAATAATTGCTGCGTTACGACGATCAGCAGCCTAGTACGTTATTAAACTATATTGCAAGTGCACTATGAAAACTTATGCGATATTTAGACATTAGAATTAGATGCGTTAGATAATTGGCACGTGCAATTGAGATCCATTTTCTTCCAATGGTCACACATGCCACCCCGTATACCCGAATATGTGTATCGTCGAAACGTAGAGAGAAACGATCGATCGGTGATCGATTTCGTCATTGACGTCACGACGATAATTAAACGCTAAATCATTATTGATCGTTTGGACCCATCGCAAATTAATTAATTTAGAGGGTACAACTTTTTTTTGTATGATGTTAAAAAGCGTTTGTTTTATTTCTTTTTCTTTCTAATCATTAACCTTTACCTCCTTTAATTAAAAAATTGAGACGCTCAAAAGGATACGATACGTGTATGTATGTATCCTCTCTGTTTGCGATTGCTGATCCTTCGATCCTTGATCCCTGACACATTTTGACGTCTACCAATCACCTCTGGGGCTCAAGTGACCGGTAGACATATATATAATTTTTTTTTAATACGTTCAAGGAAAAGGAGCGAAAGATACGCTACTTATGATTATCGAATAAAAATTTCGCTAGGACAGTCGATCGAGAAAGGAATCGACATTGATTTTGAGCAATAGATTATATCGACGATCGAGCCACTATACACACCGTGCGGATCTAAACGATCCGTAATATACAGATTTTATTATTTAAAAATGGTGGCCAGTTCGTAGAACTCTATTAAAAAAGGAAAATTTAAACGTATTCACATTATACTATCGTTTCTACAATTCGACCTTAATTATAATATCGACAATTCATTCGCACCGTTTGACACATTCTCTCTCGTTAATTACGACAAACTCCTTGTCAGCTGTTCTTCGTGATTCCATTAAAAAAAAAAGTGGCAACGGACCACGAGACGATACTCGGCACGCGCCATGTTTCTCTCAGTTTCTAATTAATCTAGAAATTTCTAGCGCGACTACAGAGGCTCAGCTTTAGCGTCACCGTCTAATGATATTCACAGAACACGCATAAATCTGCTTTAACGTTATTATCCTGACGTCTTGCGTAATAACCTATAGGTACACAATACCGCGTGTAATACGCACCTGGGTATATCCTCACCGAATCCGGCGTCCTTTGGTAAATCTAACATTCGCATCAATACCGAGTTTTCACCTTGAAACACCGTTGATTCGCGAGAACAATAGAAAACGCTTCGTTTCGGAAGCCTTTGAAATATTTACAAAATTGCAGAAAAAATGGATAAAGAAAAAAAAGACTACTAGACATTTTGTACCGAAGTGAAATGCAGCAAAAATATAGGTACAAGACATTTTCCACAAGAATCTCTGGTATCTAGATGATTTTTCCATTTTTTTTTTTCGTTATATCAATATTTTTCTAATTTTTTTTTCATAAGAACCATATTACTACCATCTAGTCTAATACGGTGAAACCGGCAAGCACCAAAATTTCAGCATTAATTTTTGAATTCGCTTATGGTGGTAGAGCGCCAGTACAGGCTAAACGGATAGGAGATAGTTACATATTAATGCGTATAGGATTCATAGGAGTAGCCATAGTAAGTCATAGAATCTAGATAGTTTTTTCCTTTAGCATGAAAAAATTCCATATTTCAGAATTATCACGGGAACAATTGGGTTTATTTGTATGCTAGATTGCGCGATGTGTAAAGGTGCGTAAGAGCCTATAGACAAAAGATTTACTGTTTATAGTGTAGAAAGGACGAGAATCGGCGTGAGTTAAGATTCTGGAAACTCGTTGGAGATGCTATCTTCATCAAATTCAATTAGGCGCATCTCCGAACTAAGTTTAACTTCCTTTTATCAATACGCCGCTGATTGGTTAAATCAGACAGTACTTGTCGCGTGCGTCTAATTCTATAGAGTCTATTAAATCTTCTCTGCCTATATACGTATAAATATATCCATCGGATATTTTGGGGACAATTTGAGTTATATACTAACTACTTTGAGGACATTTGTATACTTTGAGATCGGTTCTCAAAAAATGTTCAACATAACGACTGGTATGAGGACCGTAAAGCGACTCTGACACTAAATTTTCCAAAATTTTTCTAATGCTAGACACCCGGAGCTGTGATGAGTTTAGAAATGGCTAGGTTAGGTTAGGTTAGGTTAGAATTTCAATGCTAGATGTCCCAAGGTTTAGTTTTTTTTTTTAAAAAAAAACATTTCAGCTTCCCTTTGTGAGTGCCGCATAATCAGCAGTGTCCCCAAAACATCCTTTCTACAAGTTTATATATATATATGATATATATTACAGATATATATATATTATATAGGCGTACTTGTCGATGGATATTTCTTATTGATTTTTATTTATATTTATTTCTTACTCCCGAATACTTTTAAACCGTTAGTAAAACACTCTCTAACCCTTCGCGCTTCACGATTCATTAAAAAATGTATTTCCTTTCTTTTGTTTAGTACGAATCCACGGATCAACGTTGAGGAATGTCCAATCAACAATCAATCAGTTCTTGAGGTTAATAAAAATTCAAGCTTTATCGTGATTAATCTAGCGAAAGCATTGCGTAACGTGACGTCAGGCATTTATATACGTGCAAGTATATTCCTTGGCCTCGCGAGAAACTGATTAATCGAAAGCCTTTCTATCAAATCGATTTCGATCAATTCGTGACACTTGACTCTATTCTGCGTGTCAAATCACTATTACTTTCCTTTGTAGTATTGATTAAAGCCATACACAGTGACAGGAAATACGGTTGTTTATATTAATTTGTTCATTTTGAAAAATATTGAATGATTTTCAATTATTGGAACGTTTTGATTGCTGAGGGATTCTGTCGCTACTCTGTGGATTCGCACGAAGCGCGCATGCCTTGATCTTTAATACAACCGCCTAGGGGGTTTGGAAAAGGGAAGGAATCTGATGAGAAAAAGGGCTCGAGACACTTGGGGTTGTTTGAGATTAATAGTCGAAAGACGGAAATATTTGGAGGATGAAGAGAACAATCGGAAATATTAGTTACGTTGTTACACGGTCAGTTAAATAATTGATTAACGATAAATATAAACAGTCGAACTGTATATTATATCGCGTATATCGTATATTTCAATTTTGTATCTGTAAGCTCCTATGTACTGAAAACATATAGAAAATATTGTTGTGTCTAACAAAAGGCCCTCCCTTGTTCCTTGCGTAACAATGCGTGGCAATAATTTGGAACTGCGAATTGTCGTGAGATTCTTGGGAAATAGAAAGAAAGAGAGGGGACAGATAAAAAAACAGGTGCAGAAGAGAACAAATGAGAAAATAAAAAAAAGGAAAGAAAAAGACCTACTTTTTCACGATGATTGCCAAATCCGGAAATCCTGGCTAATACGTATAGGGGCGTTTATTTGGCATGCGATAAAAATCGAATTGGACTCTGACGATATTTGGAAAATCGTAAAAATAGAAGGAAAGGAAGGGGCAAAAGGACGAGGGCGGCTCGAAATAAAATAGAAAACATGGACGCTCTGAAACTGCTTGAGAATCTTTTATCAAAATTTGAAAGGTATCTTCTGACGTGTAAAAACGCAGAAACCGGCTCCTTCTCGTGAAAGAGAATCATGCCGGCGTTATTAAATAAGAAACACAAAACTTGGGAAACGTTAAGAGGCACGTTCTCATGAAAGAAGAATCTTCATTTTTTTTGCATTGACATTGTAGAAATTTTTTCCTCTCTTTCTCGTTATCCCACGTATATCAGAGCCATCCGTATCGCTCTTGCCAAAAAACACTCACGTCAGTTCTGTATCGAAATAATATCCCAAGAGATTCACGACCAATTCACGAATTCCTTTAATGTCCCGTGGTTGTCACGTTGTTATCACCCCTAGACGGTTAGACCCATTGTCAGCGTGGTACTCTAGCACCTCCGCAAAGCATCCTTTTGAAAGCTTGTCGAAATTCCGGTGAGAATATCGTATAAATCACCGGATTCAAGGTACTGTTGAAATATCCAAGCCAGAGGAAGACACTAGCCACTAATTCTGGCGGTTCACAAGCTTCACAGACCGCCCGCAAGAGCGCGACCAGGAAAAATGGCAGCCAACAGGCTATAAAGGCTCCGGTTATAATGGCCAAGGTTTTCGCGGCTTTTCTCTCGCGTTTCGCCTCGATAGTCTCGCGTGTTTTCTTCGTTGTCGAACCGGACTGAACGGGCACAGATGATACAGAGGCAGGCGCCGACCCTGTCGAAGATGTCACCTGTGGTGCATTCGCACCGTTGTACGACGAGGACTTCTCCGGGGAAACTGAGGAATGATCTGGTGTCGATCTGGTTATGGTGAATGCTGTGGACTCCTCTCTAGGCCTGTAGATTTATTTATAACGAGAAAAAGGTATTCTGGTGAGTCTTCTTTGTTATTATTTAATTGCTTTCTCTGTTTACTTCTTCGCAATTCAGGAGATAATTAGCATACGAATAAATATATATATATATATATATACACATATATATAAAATGTTAACCTTCTCGTAACGAGCCTAAGAATTCCTCTTCTCTCTCGCGGTGGCTGAAGCGTCGCACCTGGTCGTTTTCTTATTCGCCTTCTGGCAGCTTGAAATATCCTCCAGTAGAGAAACAGGATGACCAACAAAGGTACGTAGAATGTTGCACAAGTAGCGAAAATCTGAGTGAAAATGATTGTCCTGTGATTGATATATGACAGTTTGGCACGATTTATAAGATTGCGCGTATACTATCGGTGACAAATGTATTTACGCAGATTGTTAACTGTCATAGAGACAGGAAACAACCTTAGGAAAGTTTCGGAGTAGAGACGCCTATCTCTCGACACTCTGCGCTACGTTAAACTCGATTTCGAATACGTCAAAGAAAAATCCAATTTAGTGCGACTCCTGCTCTCGAGCGACGACGAGTACGAGGATGACGACAACGTCGACGGCGCTCGGATCAGAGTCGAGAAACAGACGTAGGTCGAGGGTGCTGATAATTCGATCAGTGTCTGCCAACATTCAATACTTCGGATTATCAAGAACCACTCTCTCATTCCACCGTATATACAGAAAGACACACTCGACCTTATGTAAACCGCTCTTTACATTATATAGTTACATATGTGCTCGGATCCACTAAAGTCATCCCTAAGACATCCTCTTAAGAGATCCCCTGTGTTATCGTTCGCGGCTCGTTCCAGGGATGAAAATCAGTTTATTTTTTTTTCTCAAAGGAAAGGTAGATGCTAAAAAAGGGGACTGATCGAAATTGAGGGGAAAAAAAAGTTTTCCTAAACGTCCTTTCGAAGGTTCGCATTCAAAGTAAATAAGGTCGCAAAATAGATTTGCAATAAAGTAGTTTTAAGAATAAACTCACCTGATACGCAGGATCCTGGGACAAGAGACACGTCCCATTCGCAATGCGATCTAAATATCCAGGATCCTTCCAACCTAGTTGAGGTGCTAGGGAAACTCCCAGGGATACCACCCACACAGCCACCACCAGGATTCCGATCCTCCTTGGATTTCTTGCCTGAGAGATGAAGGAATATCATTCCCGGCTATAGTCTGTCCACTCGTAACTCGTAAATTCTTATCGACAGGCACAATCAATACGATATGCCTTGAATCTCGGGCATTTTATTTCCGCCATCTTTTCTTCGACGCATTGTCAGCCGAATGCATCATCACTCAAGCTTAATCGAAGCATATCGTATCGTCGGTATCAACGATATCACAAATAACAAAAACAAACTGAAAAAAGAACAGCTCTACAATCAAACGCAAAGAAACCTACCTAGATAACAAAACAAAGACCAAAAAATTTTCTTACCAAAGGGTAGTAAAGAAAAACATACATACATACAAGAATATCTATTATTAAATTCTATCAGATCTCTTTTGCAATTCGCTATGCCACCAATGTGTAATACCGGACCCTCTTTATTGCATCACATTCCCCGATAACGTCGCATCCCTTTCACGAAGAGGAGTTCCTCCAGCTTTCTCTTTCCCTATACCCGCCTCCCAATCAACCCCACAATCTTTCGAAATCCCGTGGCGACGAGCGAATGCGTCGGGAATACTCGCGCTGGGGAATTCGATTCTCGAATTCCACGACGATCAACAAGATGGAGGACAATTAACCTGTATATAATTGAGATCGGTGACCGCCCAGTATCTGTCGACTGCAATGGCGACCAGATGTAGAATGGAGGCCGTGCAGCAAAGTACGTCGCTGATGGTCCACATGTCGCAGAGTTCAGGCCCAAGGGACCAGCCTGAGTTGATCTGCAATCAATAGAATTATCTCGAGTCACGTTGTCTCACAATTTATAGTTTCCAGATTAACTGGAAGCCTCTGGATGACGCAACCAACGCCTCGAAAACTGATACCACGTGTACCGGAGAACCGTGAAAGGTTAATTTTCCTCTCCTTCGGATAAAACCTGTTGGGTTCATTTGAAAAATTGCATAACTTCGTCTAAAAACACATGTAAGTAAATCATTGAATCATTCCTTTCGTTATACCGTATACAGCGTAAATACAGCTTTTACGTACTAATTTCAAGTACTCATTTAACTCACTACAGTCAATATCTGTACTAATGAACTTTCCTTGCAGTTCTTGATTCTCTCAGTTTCTTATATAGATATATGTACATATATATATACTGCTGGATACAAATAGGTATAGGTATAGTTGCCTATGGTGTAACGCGCGTGTGTGTGTTTGTGTAGCTTCGAAGACTAGTAACAGAGGGAATGTCGAGGAGGCGTTTCTTCAATGAGACAAATGAGTAATTCAAGGTGCAAGATGGAGAAGCTCGAGAAGCTGGAGAAAGGAGAACTGCCAGATACGGAAGATGATGGTTTATGCAACGGAATCCTTATTCTGACTATTCCACAGAGCTTAGTCTACTGCTTTAAGAGGTATAGTTACAGCAATCAATTATGCTCTATCAATGTAGCTAAGTGTATATCAATGTATCAAACATTATTGCACTTTTTTTTTTAGATTCGCAACATAGATGGATCTTCCCTGCGATCAATCTATTATGCATAGCATAAATATACCAGGAATCAATAAATATACTGACGTATGTAATCCACGTATGGGTATATCGACACGAGCCACCAACAGTTGGATTCCGTAGAGCGAAAATTTTTAAAAATACGTATAAGAGTACCGATCAATTCTAGGATAAAATCCTGCAGAAGATGCAGCCGTACTGACATCTTCCAGCTCTCTGGATAAGGGATGAAAGTTAGGGGATGGCTGTAGAGTAACGTTTTACAGGTGTATATCCTACTGGATCCTAGGAGGTTCTCAAGGGAATGTGAAGGAAGACTGGCTGGCTGACTGACTGGCTGGTGGACTGGCTGGCAGCAAGAGTTCCAGTAATCATACTTATTCATAATCGCTGTCTTACCCTGGTTAACTTCTTTCTCTCTCTCTCTCTCTCTCTCCCCGAATATCAAGCCCTATTTTTCCGTATTCTGACATATTCACGTATTCGAGCACGTATTTATAGACGAGTATTCATGAGGCCAAAGGAAGCTGCGAAACAGCGGCTTGACGGAGTCTGATTGAAGCAGCGCAACCCTAAAGCAAAGGGTAAATCCGAATGCCCGTGGACCAAGCTACATCTACAATCCTGTATACGTATGGGGATCGCTTTTCTCTCCTTAATAGTCTTTCTCCTTGATGCCTCCTGGCCCTTCGTCCTCCTGTACTCCAATCGATTTGCCGATTTTCCTAAGTTATTACCCGGAGGGTGAGAACTGGAGAAAAGCCCTGTCCAACAGGGCAAATCCATTAAGGCCACGAAATGAGTTTCCACGCGAGAAACGACACCCTCTTGGTCTTTAAGTAATTAGTGACGTATGCTACTCCTCTGATCGCCATTATGATACTAATTATACAAGGGTTTAGATAATTCAAACTGATCGGTTAGATTATTGAGATTAAATAGCAATAAGCAGCTTGCATGGGTTTACGCTACTGGATATAAATTGATTGGATATTGAATCCAAGTGATCGAATGACAGGTGTCAAAATTTTATTGTACTTAAGACGACTGATTAATTTGTAATCAATACTTAAGCATTGCGTATACTTAATTTAGTACTTTCATTTTCTCTCGCGTCTTCCTTACCTTTTAATATGCCACGGTCATAAACGTTCAACCAACCTATCGATTTCGTCTGACGACTCATCATTAAGTTAGTAACGTCGACAAGTCACCCCTGCTTTATCAAGATTTTCACGCAGGCAATCACTGTTTCTCCTAATCGTAAGAAATGACTCTTTATCGAACAAGAAATCATATTTTTCAGCGTTAATTTTCATCAAGTTTTAATGATCTAAGAATTTTTGTTCGCCATCACGTAACAAAGAACTCTTACATTTCTATTTTCTATATAGTATTATATAAGCCAGACACTTCTACAGGGTGAAATGTCACAGGCAACACAGAGGTGGTTTCTAACGAAATTCACACAAGGGCGTGACAATACCATCGCTCCGTACCGGTTAGGGGTAGTTTACCGGGTTATGCAGCTCGTAAATAGATTCTCATAGTTGTTCGCCGAAAGGGGATGAAATATAGAAGAAAGGGGATTCTGGATGAACGTTACCAGGAAATAGTGACAATATCCGAAGTGAAACGTCATTTCCTCCAGCTCTGTTGCGTACAGCTACGATCTACGTACATGTACATGACTACTAGGATATATGTAGATACTAGCTGCCGGCTACTACTAGCTATCCGTACCGTCTGTCTGACCTCCATACCATATTCACAGCCTTCATCGTACTTGTACGCTTCCTACTAGATTACCGACTGTGCTTGATACGTACATATTTCACCGTATTTGCATGAGCGTTAATGAAACGTCCTCTATACCGTTTCTAAACATCCTCTAATCATTTCCATTCGATCAATCCTCCTTTCACGGATAATACTGACTTCTGCCCTATGCGAACAAGTATTCTCGTCTGACGCCTCCTCGCACTTATAAGTATCAATTGAAATTCATTATTATAATGGATTAGCTAAGTACAGTATGAGAGTTTGATTAGAGATTTGAAGGAGATTTCTATGTTATATCAAGTAATACTACCAAGTTAGCATTAAGCTCTTTTGTACAAGTATCTACTGTTATCGGAGTGCCTATTAACCGTACTTGTAACGACGCTCCTAGTACTTTGGGAAAGTCTGGCTTTCCTTGTCTCTCATTAGCCATATCCATTCCTCCTATCTCCTTTCGTTTGGCCTTGCTCTCTATCGGTGTGTTGCTACCACCCTACTTGTAAGCAGTAACTTCCAACTTACCCTACCCCTCGAGCATATTCTAATTTCCTCGAGAATATACCGAACCTCACGAATAAAGCCGGAAACTTTAATGACGTTGTCTGCCCATTACCAGCTAGCGTCAGTATCATCCCCCTTAAGAACCTGACACCCTTTCCTTATCTAATTAAATACGTGAATATGCACATGTCTCATACCGCCACTGACATGACTGGATTAGAGTTTTCCCTTTTTTTTTTTAAATGCCCAAGTGCCACGTGCGTCACGGATAAGACGATTACGCGATGCGTGATTAGGGGTGGAATTACCGAGGGGTTGGGAATTGGACGAAATTTTGAAAAGAAAATTATTCGATGCCAAGAATATGCATGACATTTTTTCTTTTTTCTTTGGTTTCGATAATATGAAAGTCAAGGAGAGAAGGTCGACGACGAATGAAAGTATTTCCAAGATGGCCTACTCTCCTCTCTCACTCTTGAGGGACTCCAATACCGCGAATGGACTTTCAAGCAGGCATATATCAGCCTCGGCAATTCTCACTCTTTTTTCTTTTGTTTCCTTTGCCTCTCACCCCGTGTTCCTTTATCTTTTACCTTCTACCTTTTACCCCGTGGCTTATCAGTATCATGTTCACTCTCACTATCTCTCTGATCACTTTTCTCTTCTGACTCTCTTATTTTCTCTCTCTCTCTCTCTCTCTCTCTCTCTCTCTCTCTCTCTCTCTTACTCACACTTCATCCCATTCTCCTTCCTTTATCTCTATTTCTCATTGACCCCACGATCCAGTGCACACGGCCATTTCCTTCTTAGACGAAAATCTATGCGCACTCTTTAACACACTGATCAGGACACGAGAAGGCTTCCCTAGGAATTCAAGGAGCCGAGGATCTCAAGGATACGGAGATACAAGATTCCGAGTCCTTCCCAGATGAAGGATTATCCCAAGTTGGTCCTCTTACCATTAACCACGTGAGGACCAACCTGAGGAAGAAGAAGAAAAAAAATTAACCACCCCGTCATTCGCACGGAATCCCTTATTTTTTGTTTTTATTCCCCACGCATCCACAGTCCATCCCTCTATCTCCCAAGTTAAAATAGACTCGTTCCTACTTCCGCTTCCTTTTTCTTCTTTATCCTTTGATCATTTTCAAGGACGCACTTAAATCTTTTCTCGTCGTACGAACGACCGTCCTTATTCGTTGCCTTCTCCTAACGACGTCTTGCGCAACCACGTTAATTAGGGGCGGCTTTCAATTGGTAACATTGGTTACAATGGTACCGGCAACCTCAGCATCTTCAACGGCACGTAGCGACGCGTCCACGTAGAGTTACGATCGTGCTCGCGTAACGGCTAAAGGCGTATCCTCAATGCAATTGATATATGAAGCGAATCGTTTATTCGAAAATGCTGGTAATTCGCGGAGACACCCAAGGGCGGTTGTGTAATGGATAAATAGAGAAACGAATGGATAGACAGATGGATTGATAGGTTGATTTTTTGAAGATCGAGAAAAAGTATAGTGGAGGGGAGGACAAAAATATATAAAGAAGAAATGGAGATTGGTAAGCTTCGGTGGGATTTTCGATGTTTCATCATCCTGTAGATCGTTCATCCCTTCGACAAGTTTTTTTCTTCAGAAGCACAGTTATATATAGACATATATAGGTGTATATACTATAAAACTGGTTTTAGATGTGTGTGTGTGTGTGTATATATATATATTAGTTGATAGGCAGGAAGGAAGAAGGCCTCAGTTTCCCGCGAGGCATCGAGAAACCAAACGGCAAACGTATGAGGGTTGTCAGTCGAAAAAATAAAGAATGGCAGAAAATGGTTGGCAGAAGGGGTTGCACAACAGGGAGGAAGGAAACGGACTCGCGGCAACGTGATAAGAGGAAACGGTGAGATGGGGTTGGTGAGGAAGACAGAGGGGCGGGGGCGGAGGGGGTATGACCAAAAGAATCTTGGAGAATCGATGCTTGTTTCGAAGGTGAACAGTGAAAAAAGATGACGGAAGAATAAAGAAAGTAAAAAGAGAAAGAACGTAAAAGTCGAGAAGATACAATTCCCTTGAGGAGGGCCAAGGGGAAATACCATAGGAACCACCCCGTATCGCAACGTCTCTCGTGAATCTGTCGGGTAATAAAATATCAACAAGATAAATTGTAAATAATAAAGTTACCGCGACTGCGAGTGACGCTTCATTTTAAGGAGCGATTTACGAGATTTTTTATTTTATCGATCTTCAATCCTCGACATTTTTTTAAGCAAAATATCGTTATACTTGTAGGCTATTTTTGAGGCTGAAAACTTGAGAAAAGGAATGCTTTTAATTACGTAATCGCTACTTCATGACTGTCAGTCTTGTCGTTAAAGGATGGTGGAATTTTCGTAGCAACTTAATCGACTGCGTTGTAATTGTTCGATCGGTGGTCACTAATGATTGGCAATAAATTGTCAGAAAAATGAAAATCGTAAATAACACGGTAGGGCGTACCGTGGGCTATCGCCTATCAGGCAATCGATTAACGTGAAATACGACTTTTCATATTACAGGGAACTTTATCGCAAGTACCTCCTGGCTTTATCAGTGTAGGATGGTGGACGATAGGAGCGATGCCGAGGATTTTCTTCTTTACCGTTTACACAATGACTGCCGTGCGACCCCATTGGAAGTCTAATTATTTTCTTTCTGGATCCAGTTGAAAATAAAGCAATTCACACGAAAGGATGAATTTTTGTGGCTGATATCCTTTTAAAGCGAAAGATCCATTTCGAACGTTGCTATATCAGGAAATAATATAATTGCTTGTGATATATCAGAGGAAATATAGGATATTCAATAAATACTTTATAACCGAATAGAGTTCGTTTTGGTAGCAATTAGGAATGTTCTCATTGATCCTTTTCAGATTGGACGTAGCCGATATTGTATATGGCATTAATGCTATTTGTTCATTCGAATCTTTTTGACTTTCCATATGGATTCTCATGCATATTCCAGATTGTATGGATAGACCAAATTACTTCGGTTACTCGTTACATATTCCATCTATGCTTCTGGCAGAGATTTACTGAATAATTAAGCGTCTCTCGTATAAATCAAACGTTTCAAGATTACGAGGGATTATTGGCAGATACGAAGATTGAGGTTAGAATCGAGAGAATTATTATCATGGATGTGATATAATGGGGTAAAAGTGAGGAGGGAAGGGAAGCTAGAGTGGAATAAGTAACAGTGGCAGAATGGCGGGAAGTTTTGAAAGAGTCTCGTATATAGAGGATTTAACAGATGACTGACGCGATAGGGGTTCTTGGAGTTGTAAAAGTGCTGTGTAAAACTGTAAAAAAGTGGACTTGGTCGAAAAAAAAAAAACGCATTTAAAGTTGAAAACGCGGGAACGGCATTGGTCCTCAAAGCAAATTCACATAAAGCCTATAAGGGAATAACTTTTGATTGACTTTGAGAGAAGGAATTTCTGCTTGCTAACTCAATTTGCTTTGCCGGTAAAAGGAGAAATTTGGATTTATATGACACGGCTATATGAGTATAGCCTTTCCGGTTCTGTATTTTAAATAAATTTTCTGGTAATTATATTTTTTTTAAATTATATTCACTTGACGTACCTGGTCAACGGCACTGAACGGCATCACCAAGCAGGCAACCATAAGATCTGCAACCGCCAGACTGACGATCAAATAATTCGCCACTGATTGAAGATTCCTTTCGAGGAGGATGGCTGCGATCACGAACACATTTCCTGAAAGATAAACGAAGAAGGAAAGAAGAGAAAGTGCCGCGAGATTATATACTGCGGCGATACCGAATTAAAGAGGAAAAATATGAATGGAATAGAGAGCGTGGATGGTTTGATTAATCGTTTGGTTTATTCGAAAAATAATGAAAATATCCATTGCTGTGCCAATGAGAATCCCTTCGGCACTCAATCTAACATGGTAGACGTGAGGAATTAGCTTTATTTATCAATTCGTGTCAGCCAAGCCACCCAGCCAGTCACTGCAACGAGGCATCGAGTCAGAGACAAAGAGAAGCTGTTGCTGTTGCCTCGGAAGAGAAAAAATAACCTCCAATTTATTTATTTTCGCGATTCAACCAAACGATTGATTCGCGGACTGTTTGATCCGCGTCAACAAAAATTCAACTAATTGCATTTCCTTTCACATGGTTTACTCATCCCTTATCAGAATCTAGTCTATATATAATCATACCATGATGATTTCTACCCTCTGCTGTACAGTGGTTGACACAAATCCACTTGTCGCTTCGAATAAACAGTTACGCGTTGTAAGTGTTTTTCGAGCATGGTTACATAATGGCGGGAACGGTACCTTCGATAAATACGTCATTTCCGGCGATATCGATTTTTTTTCTTCATATCTTCACTCACTGCCAGCAGTGGGCAGCGTCGGATGCGTTGTTTGAATTTTTCAAGTTTCTAGCGTACGTTTGAATTTCCCGCTGGAATCTAACGGAGGTTAATGCGTGCGAATGTGTATTAGGAAATATATATCTTTTTTTCGTAACAAATAGCAATACCCTTTTCCCTTTTTAACTCGCAGTTCCTTATGGGATTAGAATCCATCTTCCCGGATAATATTCTTTCAGGGTTGTTGGATGCCCTTTGCTCTTACATATACATATATATTATGTGATATATCGCGGCCATAACGCTACCACCGCGTGTCTGCTCTAATAAAATATTTCACGTAACCGACTTGCAGAAATTCTCGCTGCGGAAACGCAACTAATTCACCTCGACGTTATCGCGCTGACTTTAATATCTTCGGTAGATACGGTGTTGCGTAACGTCCAACTGCAAGGAAATTTCATTTATCCTGTTGAATAACGATTCGACAAGAACACCTGGTGTACTGTAGAGAAAATTTCGGCAATTTTTTTCAAGAAGTTACCAATCCTTTGTAGTACAAACATTCCTCGCATGTCCCAAAAAAGTCTTTGACCTTTTAGCAACCACGGAGCCATCCGAGGCACATTTACTTTTTTGAATTTTTTTAATTTGCCGGTCAATAAGATAGGCCTACGAATGGTAAACTAACTATTTTTTTGAGTCGGATGGAAACTAGAGGTACCATATTTAGTGAAGAAAGTTCGTGTTTTCCCTCTGAAATTACGTCATGGCGACAACGTCTCCGAAAATGCGCCAACTTCGTGGTAGTTAAAAGGTTAATATCTGAAATTGTTTTAGTAATCATTCTTTTTGTCTCCCCCTCCTTCCCCTCCCTCCAGCACTCTTACTGATTCAAGACACGAGAGCCGGCTGCCACGAAATTTCCATAAGTCAAAATCTCTCATTGAGATTAAAGAAAAAGGTCAAGGGTCAAGTGCAATGAGTCGGTGGCCATTAAAAGAAGAAAAATTAAAAAAATCATTAGTTAAATTGAAACTTTCTCAACTGGAGTCATTATCACCCACGGATATCTTTTAATGAAAATCATTTTTAAAAAATCTCGTTCGAACGTCGTATTTGTCAATAAATTTGTATCGAGGAATCATCAATCTCTTAATGATTCGTTAAACAGGTTAGAATTTAACGGAGAACACGTAATTTCATGGCGAGGCAATTATCTTATCAGCGCGTTATTCGCAACAGTGGAACAGCAACAGCAACGGCAAAGTGTACGGAAGCGTCTCGTGCGGACTGCGGGCTGCTGTTATCGGTGTTATTGTCGTTGATAGATTACGTGCAACGGAAACGTGTCAGCCTTAAATTGATCACCCGCCATGCTTATAGCTCTAGACTTTAGAGAAGGGGCTGGATGGTATTCCTGTCTCATCAGCATTGGGATAAGGAGCTAAGGAGGTTCATGGAATAATTACGTAAGAGCGAAAATAAGGATCGATAAATTTTCGAAAGGTGACAAACTCTTCGGTTGGCGTATCGTAATTTATAAATGTTACAAAATGTACAAAAAGGTACTCCCTTTCCTTTCCTTTTTGTACATATATATATATATGGTATTAATTTTATGTTTGAAATTTGGCGCCTTGATCATTGGCACAGAAATGCGTAACAGTTCGTCGAGGTATGACGTCACTGATTAAAATCCTTCAATTCTTTTGGTCGAACGTTGTCGATTGGTTATAGAATTGTCATAGAATTGTTGGAAAGCCTGAAAACGTAATATGTGGGTCGCCCTATGAAATTGGAGAAACAGTTTCAATTCAATCAGGCAGAATGACCGACTGATTGAAAGTCAAACCAAAGCCTCCAACTGTTTCGGCACTTCGGCAGGATATATGAAGTTTCGTGAGATTTTATATACATATACGTCGTATGAGGTTGGGATTTAGGCGAAACGCTGCGAAGGCGTCTACCGATGTAGTTTATATATATAGGGATGAAAAATTAGACGGAGAACTTTTCCACGGGGGAATATGCTGGCTGGGAATAGGTCGTTTCGATGCGACGCGGAGGGAAAAAGAAATTCTCGAGCTTTTTAACCTACGATAAAGAGACATTTCTGGATTCGCGATACGACCTTCACGTATCGCGCGGTTTTCTTTTTCTTTTTCCTTTTTCTCTTTTTTTTCCCTCTTATACGTCTCGCGGGTAT
This sequence comes from Pachycephus smyrnensis, assembly GCA_030142225.1. Lineage (NCBI taxonomy): Eukaryota > Metazoa > Arthropoda > Insecta > Hymenoptera > Cephidae > Pachycephus > Pachycephus smyrnensis. The sequence continues at coordinate 27,712 of JARQST010000230.1, forward strand.
TGTATTTCTGCGACAATTAATTTCTCTCGAATACGCCTCGAGCCGACTCGTAAAAATCGGACCGTAACTCGTCGACTCGTTGATAAAAAAGAAATTGATACTTTTATACCAAGTGGCGGTCGAATAACCCTTAGTTCAAAATAAGGGATGAAGTGCCACGTGGATAAAACCGCGTGAATTCACAGTGCGGTGACAACGGTACTTTGTGAATCGTAAATGAGGACAAAATGGAGAATCCGTGACTTCCTGTCGGCACTGACGATTTATTCGAAAACTTCCCTTAGTCGAGGTAGGAGGGTGAAAGCTAAACGAATCCTGTGAACGACGGTAAAGTCGGAGATAGGACGAAAAATGAAAAGAGACATGGTGTAGAAGGAAAAGAGCAACTATTGATAAATTGTGGGGAGGGGGAGAGAGGGAGGGGGTGTGGAAAATAAAAAGAATAGAAATCAAAGCATACGACGACATTCTGTACTTACGCAACTAGGAAAAAGGAAGACGGCAACGGATTTATAAAGGGGAGGGGATGAGGACAAAAAGCTCTCGAGGGGATGAAACACTGATTGTATTTTTCACTTACGATAAACGAAAGACAAAGGAAAAAGTATTCGCAGATAAAAGATATCGGTTTACGAGTTAAAATAGGGAAGTTATTCAACAAGGAGACACGGTTTTACTGTATTTTACCATTTTCTCAAATTCAACCCCTTTACATTCATTGCATCCGACTGACTCATTTTCTATTAATAAGACAGTGTCGCGTTGCTCCCCCCCTATAAACAAATTAGCTATTTTTAAACGATCAGCTCACTAACTGCCAAAAATCTACGCGACGACCTTTGGCTGTGGGCAACAAGTGGAGAGTCGAGAGCATTTCCAAGCGTCTACGAATCCCGTGGAATTTTAAAAGAGCGACGCCCGCGTCCTGACGCCACGTACACATTTTTCCAACGCCCACCCTATATATACAGGGTGATTTTTTTTAATTGCCTCAGGCTGATATCTCGAAAATTAAGCAAAATACGAAAAATACATTTT
>JARQST010000230.1:28849-89407 GCA_030142225.1 Pachycephus smyrnensis
TAAAATGTATTTTTCGTATTTTGCTTAATTTTCGAGATATCAGCCTGAGGCAATTAAAAAAAATCACCCTGTATATAAATATATATACACGTTATCCACCATAGGTACCAGCAGCCCCTATCCTCACAAAGGAACTTAATAGTTCATTCGACCGAATAACAGCGCTCACCTATAATGGTGGTAAGGATGAGAAGTCCCAGGACAACTGCTGTCAAGACGGCAGCGACATCCCCTAGAGCAGAATCCACCACCGTGGAGATGTTCCCGACGTAGCTTGCGTTACCCTCCATGGCCTTTCACCTCCTGCACTTCAAGGATCTCCACGTCATCATCTTCGTAATTTAGAAATACTCATCGTCGATCGCTGACCCAACCACGTGATGTTGTCCTCTGCGAAATGCATATGCGTATCATAGGAATTGTCGTGTCAGTTGCGCAATAAGACAATGCATAAGGAATTTCATCAGAAGGAACTATATGTATATATATACACATACACGGGATACGATGATAGTAAATTCTCATAAAATTATATCCACTTCTCAACACAGAATATCATTCTGAAATCCAATTCTCTGTAATGTACAATGTTGATGCGCCATAAATACGACGACTGGTTTAATCCGATGCTATAAAACTGATTATAACGTTACTACGATATTCTTGGATGCGTGCCAATACCTGGTGACACGCAATTTCAACATGCTTTTTATCGAGATATCTTTACGTTATGTGTCTGTTAGTAGACACTGATCGATACCTTGAATTATTCGCGATTCTAAGACAATAGGATATTTTTGTAGTGTTCAATGATATCCTATGGTATCTGCTGTCAAGCAGAGTGTTAAGTGTCAAGTTAATGCTTGTATTAACCCACGAAAACCCAAGCCACCGATGATCGTTAACGGGTTGACCCTAGAATGCCACAGCTTTTTTTACTCCCGGGAATGTGACCTGTAACTTTGTCAATTTTGAATATTTTTTCATGTAACTATATATGAATCGAACGGACAGACTACGGGGAATATGAGGATACAGTGCATCTGTATTTTTAAGGCATTGTTTTCATTTGGTTTTCTCTGAAAAAGAAGTCTGTTCGAAAAAATGTGCAAAATACAAGATGCGACTGGGGTTTGCTGGACCCTAGCATGGCATTCTAAGGTTAAATGTCGAAGGTTAGCCACTAGTGGTGGTAAGCAAGGCATCTTTATTGAGATCAGGTGTTAACCAGTTTTTATATTTCATTAATCCGAGGGTTTGAGGAGGAGGCTCTCGTAAAAAAAAACGTCATTGCGTCGCGTCGCTAGGTTAACGAGCAATGATTGTCTTTTCAATTAACAAGACTTGGCTCAGACGGCTATTGCAATTTTTTAATGTGACCTTTTACTATATTCAGAGTTTTTTTTTCATTTGACGTGTAATATCGTTCGACGCTATTTCACGTGGCACGGCAAATAACGAAGGCACAATAAGCTCGTTGCAATTTATAAGAAAATTATGGACAATTCGTCGAAGCGAACAATCGTCGATATTGGATAGTCAGAGGGTGATTAAAAATATTTCAGATTGGCGAAGTGCAGGTAAAACAAAAAATGGGGGAAAATTTTCAGGATGAAAATAGGGGTAATCTATTGTCAATTCAAATGACGTTTTGTTTACCGCCATTATCGACAATTCGATTCGTACAAATTGGCGATTCGATATCGGCCCTCGAATTCCGCTTTATCCTGACGTCTCTTATGGTCACGCACGCACGTTTCGCCATTGTGTCGATGATCTATGGATATAGGGGAATTAAATAGACCGTGGCGAAAGTAGAATTCAATATTTCAATTGCAACTAATCGATACGCAAGTGTATCAAATAAATTGACGAGACAAGCATCAGACGTTAGACGGATAATGTATTCCCTGCTTAATCGAACAGAGAATGATAGACGTAATTATTAAATCTCTTTAATTAATTTTTTTTAATTTTTCAAAAATTTTTCAATAATATCGTCTTTGATGAAATTAGCTAATTGTGTTTTCAAGGTACGCTAATGGCGGCAAGTATAAATTTATATGGAGGTACGTTCTGCTGAAAATATTTGCAAATAGTTTCAGATCGCATAGCAGACGTTTATTTGTTAAGGTTATAGAAACGGGTGGGCAATGGTGCAAGGGTATATGGAATGTATTAATTGCCTATATAGGGGTTGCTTTTCGCATTTACACAGACACGCACCTGCGTAGAAACCACCCCGTATCAGCATTAGACTTTTTACTCGAGGCCAGACAGACGGCGGTTTGCCAATTCGAATGCTCCTCGGCTGCTACGAGCTGCCCTGTAGATTCGCTTCAGGTCGAACGAAACACTTGTTGGCTTTGGCAGCCCGCCAACTAACCCCCCGAGCAACCCCCCCACCTTGAGAAGCCCTAAAGCAACCCCCAAGCCATGATCAAACCGCGAGCTCACCGGTATATCGAATCTCTCAAAAACATCAAGACACAATAAAACTTTGGCACATAGACACGCGTCCCAGATGCCAATTGCAAAATTGCTTACTGCGGAAGAACTTAACTTTATCTAGAGAATTTTGCGCAGTATGAAAATCCACGGTACCACGTGACTCGTGTAAGAAAATATTGAAAATTGGTAACTGTAAAACTCAGTAAAAATAAAAATCCCAGGTAAAATCATTGCAGACTCATTATGGTGAAATATCGTTATAAAGCTTGAATTCGCAACTGAAGTTTTGCAATTCTGCAAAGCACCAGGAAAACACAGTTGGTACTGCGACGGAGGCTGTGAAAGCTACTATTTCATTTATCGTGTCATAAAGTACCATGACCTTAGATATACATATATAGGTTATACATTCACCTTTCACGGTAAACGAATTTATAGTCACGCCCCCCTCCCCCAAAACAGTAGCTAGAAATTAATTAGTTTACCTCCGAGGTCAAATTAGAAATTAGACTTGTCATCGACTCGCTTCCCATTAAAGAATGGCGAAAAGTCGCCCAATGCAACTTCAGTCACTTTCTTTGTTCTACCATAGTGCAATCCAGATTCTGACTGCACTTCCGGTTTGATTTAAAAGAAGGACTTACTTTTGGGAGGACGAAGACAAAGGAAAATTTTTGTATAGAAATAAGGGATGGTATTTTAATTTTTGTCTGGCCATTGCTCTGTCACGGTAATAAGTAACGATAATTTGCTTAAATGAAAAATTCTTAAGTGCGCGTAAACGGATGAAGAGATCTTCCAATCTTTCTTCAATAGTATTCTTTTCGTCTCTTCTTTTTATCCTACGTCCGCATAAGACTATGGTCTTGGAGTATTCATTTTCTAGAAAGGCAGACAAAAGTTCCTGCGGTCCTTCTGCGTGGGTATGTCTATATATATATATGCGACTGGTTGCGTTCGCCATTATAAATTCAAGAGACCGACTATGCGCCATATTGCTACGAAATATAATGGGCATTAGAGATCCAATTTCATCTTCTCTTTCCTCTTCCTTCTCTTCGCCGGTATTACTTTCTTACCATGTAATCATTCTCGATATGCTTTCTTCGCCCAAACTTCCTCTCGCTTTAAGACCGAAAGCCTTAACGCACAAGAGAAAGACTTTCCCCACCCGAGTTTCATGAGAATCAGACCAGAGAAGCCTGAAAGGTGAAAATTGAAAATGGAGTAAAATTTCAAAATTTTTATAAAACGTTTGAAAATATTAGGAAAAAGAAAAGAAATTAGAGATATCTTTGGAAACAATAGTAGAACCGAGTCCCATGACGTATGAGATCTGTCAAGAATAAGTTTTGAAAAAGGGGATGATGAAAAAAATGGTCTCCGTGAAAGAAGTCGTCAAGAGTTTCTCTCTCGTCAGCGAGGGGTAAAACGCTTTAAGGACAGCTTGAAATTCCACATTTAGGCCCACGTGTCCCCCTCCCTCCGTTCTTCGTGACTCCGGTAAAAATATATATCCGCGGAAAAGCTCAGGCCCGTCACTCACTTATAAATTGCCGATGGCAGCTGACGTCCCGCGCCATATTGCGAAGATTCCCATAGGTTCGCTCTTTGCTTTTCCATCAAGGCTTTCGTCCTGGCAGAAGGGATACTTCCGACGCCGACGCCGACGCCCTGGAATCCTCCACCTTCCGTGACGTCGGCCGATCGACTTTAGTTTCGAAAGTCCCATAAATTTACGAGATTCTCAAATGTGGCACAAGGAGAACGATGCGTTTATGCTTTTTAGAGAGGTTAATATTAATTTCGAAAAAAAAGAAGAAAATGGTGTATTCCACCTATATACTCAAATCTATATTTATATATATTCAATACGTGACCACGTGATTATTTGCGCGACAAACAGATTACCAAGTTTCGCATCGATTCGTCATTACGTCACGAACCATAGTCCTGGGAACAAAGGAATTTTCTAGTATGGCTGATTCGAAATGACGTTTTCCCAGCTTTTCCGTCTTCGAAGCCTTTCGATCGTTCAGCCACTTTTTTAGTGACAAAAACAATGAAGTCCTATAGTGAAATTCACGAATGGCACGGATGATAATCGCTTTTCGCAATTCTTCAGCTTTCACGCAAGTTTAACGAGCCGATAGTAAAGCCGGACTTTCATTGCAGCGACTCTCGTCGCGGTTATAACGAAGCCAAACGCGACTTTTCAGTTCATCTACAATTTCACGGAGGAGTTTCGCACGCCAAAGTTACTCGCTCGAAGACACGCTGGAGTTTTCGCTACTTTCTTTGTCCCTCATCTTTTCTTTTTCTTCGTATTCTTATTCCCCCCTCTTTATTCGCAGGGCTTTTTACTTCGCTTTAATGAAGCTCTCTACCAGAGTTCTCACTGTTACCGCAAATCCTAAGAAACTTCGCAAGACTCTCCGCTACCGTGTCCAAGGTGTCAAGAAGACGACACCATTCCTCCATTCCAGAATTTCCTCATTCATTCCCCACAAGAACCCAGACACGTTTCCAATTATTGAAACGAAATCACAAACTCCGCCGTCTTACGTCGCGAGAGCAAAAGTACTACCCGGATGAAAGAAAAAAAATGTAATCAAAAAAGAAGAAGTTAGCAGTAAACAAGGATCACTGATAAGAACGAAAAACTTGTATTATCAGTCAGTATAGTGAAAAAAGATACAAAAATCATAATAAATCCTATATAAAATATTACTAGCATCTTAGACCGTACACAGTTTCACGTGAATTGTCTGTTTCCGTAATTTTTTCGTTTTTTTTTTCTTTTTTTATGAGGTAAATTTAACGGATAAATATGCCTGCGTCACGGCGCGAGATTAATCAGACTGTCGTTCGACGTGTACGTTTGCGGAAACATAAACGGGAAACGTATCATGAGCCAGTTGTTTCTCTTTCCGAAAATAGTAATTACTCATTGACGCGGTAAGTAACTAGAAACGCAATGACTTTCTTTCAATAACGTCTGCCACTCTTTTACTTTTCGTCCCACATAAACCGCCATTTCTCTTCTCCCGTTTACCACTTGAAACCAGAAAGAACAAGAGCCAGGGGAGTAATTTCTCAAGTGACTAGTTTGCCCCGTTTGAACTTACCTTAAGGATACGTTGTCTACGTGCTTCGCCGTCACTTAAAATGGCAGCCAGCACCTCTTGCAGCTGTTATTCCTGCTCCTCTGAGAAAGTTGACGGTTCGACGATTACGATCGACACGTCATTCCGAAATCCTTTTTACGAGAGAGCACCGAGTGTGTATATATATACCGTATAAGAAGCTTTTTACTTGTGTGCACTTCCGGTTAAATTTCACCATACTTTCTTCATTGTTCGTACATCTTTTTTTTTCGGAAATTGTTATATCAACGTTGTGAAATTTACGTCATTTTTTAATTGGAGGCTGGAAATTGAATTTGTCAAATTCGATAAATTTATCTTTTCACTGTACACGGATGATTCGTTTCTTTCGAATGAAATTCTGGACCGACGTGACGCTAAGCAAGATGAAATCCCGTATTACCGTGGGTTCTGTGATATTTAAACAGAAATGATATTAATGGCCATTTCGTCTGATGTACCAAAGGACCAATTAGTCCGTTCGTTAACGTAAGCCACATTTGTGGCTGTGGGCCAATCCGCGTTCTTTGATTCGTAACAACATCGTCGTGAATCTTGTCGTGAAAATTTCATTTGCTATACTTCCGTGCTTTTAATGTAGTCATCGCGTCTTTATTCAGTCAAACGCGAGACTCTGTTTTTGATCCTCTTTCAATATTTATTCAAACTCCATTTAGATTGTCCCAGAGCCATCTCTCGTTCAATGCTTTAAGGGATAGTTAAACGGATCTTTTGTTTTTCCCATACAGAGCCCTCTCCCTCGCTTTTTACCTATCTCGTCGAATAAATAAACTCCGCTCAATTGACACCCTTTAATCCTTTGCTCATCCCCTTCCCTGAATAATACACTCCCGAACGTGTTTCAGCTTTACCGCACCGCTTCGAAAATTTCGTTTTTTCATATCCACCATTTACATGGTTACGAGAGTGACGAAAGGGCTCTGTAAAATTTTCAACGGAAAATTCAAAACCAGGCACAATTTTTAATCGGTACTTTTTAAAGCCTGTAATAAATAGTCACTCGTTCTAGGTGGAAATTAAAAAAAAATTTCACGGTCGTGAACCGGTAAGCACGCAATTATAACGGTACGCACCCTTAACGAAAACCAACCCCTTTCTTCCATTCCTCCAAACGTCACTTAAGGCGCGCCGTTTAACGCTGGAACACTTTTCCTTTTTTTTTCCTTTCCAGGTTAAATCGCACAGAAATCAAGCAGGTCGAATTTACCTTCATTTTTTATATTCCGTCCTCTAGTACCTTGTGCGTAAACTGGCCATTGAACGCGCAACCCCCCGGAAAATAATTATTCCTCTTACACTTTGATCCGACGGTGAGCGACGCCGAGCGTCGTTGTAGGAAATTGTTTAATATTTACTCGTACAAATATAATAAGGCATTTTGTTGAAACTGCACTTGAAATGGTAGAACGTTTTTTGGTGGTGGGGGGTTGGAGGGGCGAAGAGACTAGAAACGGAAGAAGGCGTCGAAGTTAACTCGATTCTATTATACGTATTAGAATTTTCCTTCTTTTACGAAACTTTCTTACCTATCTTACTTATTCTTTAGTAAAGCTTTTCTCTGGAATTTCTTATTTCTGCTTTCCCTCATTTATATTTCTGCTTTTCTTGTCGTTACTTAATGTTTTCTCCCCTTGGTCACAGTCGACGACACGTTTTCTCACCCCGAAGAAGCATCGAGCTCTCGGCACCGAATCGAAAGAGCTTTTTCCCGGTGTTAAGGGGAAATGAAGAAAAAAAAGAAAGAGTAATTTAGCAGACATTAATTCAGAACGTATAACTCGATTGCGCTTCTTAGAAAATAAGAGAAAATCAGTCATCTCGCTGGATCCCGAAATTAATTCGATTTCACCTTCACTCACCGTTTCGTGTGAGCGTAGAGCTTATTCCTTCGCACAGGTTTACCAACCCTCTCTAAAGTCAACCTACGTCCGTGGAGTTAAGTGCGCGTCTCTTTTTCTTTCGCGCGAAGAGAGAATTGCAGGTTAGTGTTTTTCCAGGAAATTAAAATCGCACGAGACACGAAGAAAAGAAAATGGCGAAACTTGATTGAAAAGAAAATTAAAGTCCGATATATCGCAACAAAAAAAAAATCCGACCACGTCGAGACGTAGGTTTGGTAAAGTTTGCCAAGAGTGGAAGAGGGATAGGGTTTTCAAAATTCCGAAAAAAAAGGGTTTCTTTCTTCCCCGTGCGAGAGCCTTATTATTTACCTTGCGAAGTTTTATTTACATCACGCGGGACGCGCCGATCCTAAAAGCTCTTCCCGTGCGCGGCCAAAGTAATCATCCCCCATTCGCCTCGAAATGTGATAACGCGTGAATACGCGAGAATAAGAATGATTTTGGATGCTTCAGGGAAAGCAGGAACGTGAAAAGAAAATAAAGAAAAAAAAATACATCTCACTCGTGAGAAACATACAAGGACATTTAAAGACGCGTCTTTTTCATTCTGCGGTGACACATGACGAGGGTACGCCGCCGTCAAGTTCCTTGGGAAGTTTAAAGCTCACCGTGAAGTTTCAAGCACGAAATTCGCAAGGGTCGTTCGCGAGACGAGTGACGCGAATAACGAAACTGAGCCATGTATCCATCCCCTGACTATATTAAGCATTCGATAGATCCTCCCGAGAAAATCCACTCCATTCGAAGTTTTTGATCGATTCCAAAAAAATTGATGCCTCCCTTATTTCGCCATTTTTTTTTATTCTCCTTTACCGTGAAACAGCGACGTATTTTTTAACGTTTATCCCGCTGCGCGTTGACGGTAACGAAATTCCACGCGACGCGTTCATCGCGATTCCTTTAACAAAAGAAACAATGAGAATGAAGGGGAAGAAAAAGAAAAAAAATTTTTCAATCTGTAAAATATTTTACTGGCTACTGATCTCCTTTTTCTTTTTTTTTTTCTTTTTTAATTCTATCTCACATTTAATTCTTTATTATGACGCTTCGAGAATGTAAATAAATGGGTATGTCTATTGTCTTCAAGGATTGCTTCCGGAAACTCGTGAGACCTTCGCAAGAGATGCGACTCCTTCGGACGGTTCACCGAGTCGAACTGGAGGGTTGGAACCGTAGATCCGGAGTACCGTGGCAGTACTGAAACTGCCGTCGGTTATCGAGTAGTACTGAAAGCAAGCAGGGTGGTGGCAGCTCTGGTCGGAGGGTGACTTAACGCGTAGAAGGGCGCAAGCGCTTTCGCAACTTTTCCATTTCCACTTTTCCCATGGAAACCGCAGGTACAGTTAGAACAGTATATATATATATATATGTGTAAATACATATATATCTACAAATAAAAAATTACCAGCATGCAAAGGGTACATAAAAAAAATAAACACTTATGCCGGTTCTATATAACGTAGAAATAAGTCGAAGTAACCTTGAAATATTTAGCCATTGACATGAAGAATTTACGCAAAGGATTCTACATATGCAAATAATATAAAGGACAATAAGATCGAAGTATTCAAGGATCTTATGGAATAAGGGTTGAATTAGGGTAGGCATTGATTTAAATTTCGAACAAGGACCCACCCCCTATCCATCTGGCGTGATATTTGGCACCCTTTCGCCAACCGGGTTCTCGGCAGCTTGCGAAATCCTGTTGCGAATTTCAGCTAGCACCGCGTTTCCGGGTCGGTGAAATTCCCCAAGGGACTTCCGGTGGCCCTTGGGGTAATTTTATATTTACACATATGTATATGTATACGCGCCGCATAAACTCTGCATCCAACTACCACCGACACCCTTACTCCTGATTAATGTATCAAAATTGTCTGAGACTCCCTAAGGGTCGATACTTTAAATTAGCTCTCCATTTCACGCACTCAACGCATTCCGCAGTACATTCGTCTTGATATACTAAAATTTAACGTTCCCACTGATTCGCATGTTTTAATCGTCAATTAAACAAAAGACAGATCCATTTCGTTAATCGAGTGTACGGCAACCCTCGTACAATCACTATCGTAAATTCACCCCACGGTATAAACTGCTATTTCCTTCGAATTCCCCCCCCCCCTCCCCCCCCCTCCTACCCATCTCCACGGGCTATGACAAAGCAATAAAGTTTCTACGAAATATTCGGATTTACCTTATTTCAGGTGCTTCACGATTCGCTGATTCGTATCGCAAATAGATATGATCGATAAAATCTACGTTATTCCTGCTGTATGATTTACTAAGGGACTGCACTATTATTTCGTATATTTTCATCCCATTTAATAAATCCTCAATCAAAACCATGGCTTTCCACCTTTTCCTGGCTTATCCAGCAGATTGAAGTACAAATGCTCGTAGTTCTTTGTTACGCGCTCACGTGTCTCGTCGGGCAATAAGACATCTTCGTCGTCGTGATCGACCCCAATCTCAATGTCCACGTCGGCCTTCAGGTAAAAGTCGTAGGGTATATCCTCGTAGGAATAAAAAGGGAATCTCCACATGGGCATTACACTCCTTCCCAACATTTCTCCGACGGCCTGTTTCACGACGAAAATAAAACGCCAATGAATCACCCCGATAGCCTAACCTAACCTAAGTTAAGCCACCGTCTACTTTACCTGATTTCCAGTCTCCAGCCAGTGCTTATACAGCGACCTGTAGATCGTGGCGTTGCGTCGCACTGATTTTATCAGACGGTCCATCTCCTCCTTGGTTTTTGGTATCGAGATTTTCTGCATTAAAAAATTACAGTGTATCTTTAAAAAGCAACGTCTCTTATCTCGATCAAGCAATTCTTTGAAAAAAATTAATTTTTTTTTCTTCAATCGAGCCACTTTTTCCAGTTTACGTCGTTTTACATTTTTCTCGTGAGTCACTTCGAGTCACTCGCGTCTTGTGCTACTGTTGAATCATCCGTCTCGACAATGAATCAGTCGTTTGGTTTGACGAATTCTTTTTTTTTTCGTCTCCTCCTAAAACGTCGCTATAGCCTTATGATAATTCGAGAAAATACTTTACGTCGAACGAAAGCCTTTCTTCCTCTTCGCGTCTCTCCTGCTTTCTCTTTTGGGATTTACGAGGCTTCCAGGCGACTCCGATTGGCCATGATTTATTATTTATCTCGCTACGGCTATTTTCTTTTTCTACATCCTTGTCCGTCATTTCTTTCGATTCTTTTCTCGGTTCTGTTGATTCTTCCGTAAAGACACGATAATGATAACTTGTCAGTCGAGCAATGCAATTTATTAATTTTTAATTGACCTAATTTTTACCTGAAACTTCGAATTCCTTCTCTTTAGTAGATTCAATCGCCTCCGGTTCATTTGAATCTCCAACGGCATCCTGCTCATTTAAATTTCCTGTAGATTCTGGATCCTCTAGATCTTTCACGACTTCCGAATTCTCAGTAACCGTAACAACATTTGCAGATTTCTCACGATTCCCGATAGATTCTTTCGTATCTTTACGACTTTGTCGAGATTTCGTCCTTTCGAAATTCTCTACGTACTCAGCATCCTCAGCATCCTGTTTTATCTCCCGTATAGTTTCAAGCTATGCAAAAAACAGAAGGTCAATCATGCGTGTAGAATTAAATAAAAAAAATGTCTGCCTTCTAATAAAATCATTCAATTATCTTGCATCCCCCTCCCCTCTTCCCCCTGCAGTTTCCCCCGCAAACTACCTGTCATGAATGATCTCTCAAGTTATCCTTGTAACGAACTTTCGCCTGCTGCCGCCAGTTAGAAACTGCAAGGTACGTACAGCCGAGAACGAAACTAAACTAAATCCCAAGAAAATCAAGAAGTGTCATAGGTGGCAAGTGCAACGAATAATTTCATTATGTCTTCAATCAAGTTAAAGACTGTACCAGCAAAGAGCCAGAACTATTCCCAACAGAAGTTTCCTAACTTTCCCTTACATATTCACAAAGTGCCATAGTCAGTTTACTTGTTCAACCTCAGCTTCCGTGTCTTTTGATTCTTCAGCATCCAGTTGGTCCAAGTACGACTTGATTCTTATAACCAGATCGATATGGCCGCGTAACCATCTGGACCAGAGGATTGATTGATCGCTAACTTTTTCAAGCCACACTGTCCACACCCTTAACTTTTCCGAAGGCACTGCTGCCAATATTTCCATCGAATTGAATAGTTTTCTGCAAACAGAATTTTTCTATTGGACCATTGAAAAACAATTTCTACGAATGGACCACCTTTATTTGTAGAACATCCAGGTATAATAAAGTATCGGTAAATAATAAATTTCAAATTCATATCTAGGTCTGCTCTGTTTGGGATTAAGAAGATTTTGGGAATTGAAAAGGATTTATTGAATTTCAAATACTGGCGGAAATTCGACAAGGAATATTCTTTTTTTTTTCATCCCGATCAAAATATCCCCCAATCGCGGGGTCAGTTGGTTGAGCCGATCACGGTTGATCGTCAACGAGAAGTGTGAAGGCATCGATGTGGAAACCTGCTGGCAGACTATCCCACGGGAGAAATTCGATAGTCTAAGTGGGGTCCCGCTAATCGAATTCCCACCAGGGAAATCGAATTAGGCAGAAGCGCAATGGGCAAACATCGATCCGATGAAAAGCAGTCTCAACAGCGGCAATGGCGATTTTCCTCGATTAAAGATTACATTCATTAATGAATATTGTCATTAATTAAGAGCATGCTGAAATTGCGATCCGAGTATTATATAGGCATTGCGCAATTATATAAAACAGCAGCGAATCACAGTGCAAACGAGCTTCCTGTTTTCACGCAGTCTAAAATCTGCTTACGTCACGCAACCTACACCTTGATCCAAAATAACCGATCGCTGATTCTATGATCTATTTTTAAGTTTGAGGATTCATGAACCGTCAACGAGAAAAGAGGATCATTAAGCGCGTTCACACTGTCACGATAAAAAGAAAACATGGCTGACGTATACTACGGAATTTTTAAAAACAATTTTATAACGCCACAAAAAAACATTCATTATTTTCAAAAAATATCTAAACTCTACGATCAAGCATCTAATCCAATCTTGACAAAAAAAAAAGAAGAAAAATTGGAATCTGCCAGATCCGTGGCACCTGTCGGGATATATTTTCTTTTTCGCAAAATTACGGCGTCCCACAGTTCAGTTTTACGAATGACGCAAAGGAATTTAGAGGTTATAAACGAACGTCGTGCAATGCGCTAAATATCTTACTGGTTTGGCTGAACTAGACGAATTCCCAATTCCTCCTCTGATTCCGTAAGTATTATTTTACTTTGAAATTTCGTCAGATCATCCTTCAGCGATTCCGTTCTGTCCTTTGAATATCTCCTGTCCTTGTCCCGTCCTTCTTGACCAACCTGTTTGAATCTCTATTGTATTAGGATAGACATAATAAAAATCGACCATATTTGTCGAACTATATACACACGTGAAATAACATGTGACGGCATTACTCCATTGGATCAATCGAGATCCTTGAAAGTTTCATGTAATATTTTCAAGTGCATCGAGAGCAAAGAGACACGAAATACCCTGTGTGTACAAGTAGCTGATATTTCTGAGAGAATATTTTTAGAACGCTTCGATATTCTCGATAACACTTTGCCATTCTATACTTGGCATTCTACGAGGCAACCATTGGCGGATTTCATCCCGAAAACAGAGCCAGAAGAAAAAGTCATAAAAAAGCTCGGTTTTTGATAGTTTTAAACTTTTGTACTCTCTTTCAAACATCCAAATATCTTATTGATCCATATGCAGCAGCCTCTCAACCGAAGAACGAAGAGGACGAAACGTACGTTAATATAATATTGGAAAAATTACAGATTACAAAAAAAAATTAAATATACCGGTCGAACAAAATAAACGTATCTCACAGTAGAATCTGCTATAAATAATCCAGGTACCGCAGTTAAAATAGCCGACAGAGCTGCAACGCAGGAATTTCATTGGCCAGACCACTGAATCATCGATTTAATTAGCGAATTAATTACAAAAAATTGTGAAAAATACTCAAAACCCATTAAAAAGTATAATCAAAGCACGTAATGTTATGTTAAGATTTTTTATTTGGATATTTTATTTTCTTAAAAATCATCTCACAGTCGGGTACTTTGAGTACATGAGCACTTAAGTACTTGAGTAATTCGATAGTTCGAATATCCGAATATTATAGATCAGAAGTTTCATGTACGCGACACACGTGAGTTATTCCTATTGTAAAGCGTCCGAGTAGTGGTGACTTCTTAAGAGAAAATGGACGTCTGGGTTATTCTATGGGGATGAGAGCCATATCCGGAAACAAGAGACGTTACTCGAGGGAAAACGAAAAGCTGAGCTTTTCATAGGATTGTAAAGCCATCGTACAATGAATATACGTAGAGGAGTTATATCCAAAAGTGATGAGAATTATTATAGAAGTGAATACCACGAGATTAATATCTCAGATGACGCTCGGACACGAATTGCAGCCAATGGACCACTTGCGCGCAAGAGGAGAAGAAGAGCAGAAAATTCTTGAAGTTCTATTCCTAGAATTGCCAAGAGATTTCGAGGTCGACATTGAGGAATTTCGAAACGTGTATTTAACGAGAGATTTGGTAGCGGACACTGCGTGGGCGAAATCTTGTATGGTGGGTGGGGGAACGAGGAGAGGGTAAGGGGGGTGACGGGTGATACGTAATGATGTGTAAGCTCGCAAGCTTCTCAAAGAATTGGCAAGATGGAGCTTCGCGTAGTGGTTAGAATGACGGTTAGATACTAGGAGAGGTTCAGTAGTGGCAAAGTAGTAGTAGAAGAAGAGGAAGAAGAAGAAGAAGAAGAAGAAGAAGAAGACGTAGAGGAAGAGCTCAGAAGTGGCTAGCCAGAAATAACTAATAAGACATTCACTCTGAAACGGGCGGCCATCCGGCCCGGACGAACGCGGTGCGTCCCTCCGATTTGAATCAAGAAAAAAGAAATCCCATAAAAAATCAAACCTCGATCTCATATCTCATTATGTACTAAAAAAAAAACAATCGAAAACCATCGAATTCAACCTGACAACACCAAAAACATATCCTCTGGTTTGTGTCTCTAACAAAGTGCTAATACGACTCTACGAGGAGGCTGGTATCACGTTGGCAAATCATATTGAAGCTGGGCGCACGGGAGGACGTTTTCTATTCATCGTCGTGTCATTTTTCGTATCGCGAAAATTCATGTGTTGTCTTGCAAATGCGAGAAGAAGAAGACCAGTGGAAGTGCACAGTATTTTATGGATAATATAATGGGATTTTTTTTGGGCGGGAATTTTCGTGCTCGGTATATATATATATACCTCGTGACCTTCGCGATTCGCCCGTGGCTCGAGTCATTTTTGAAATTTGTATTTGTCTTGGAATTTTAATTGCAATGCCGATCGCGATCGTTCCGTCGGCTGAAAATACGATGCTCGTGTTCTATCGTGCGATTGGGCTAATTTTAAGTGTTAGATAATACGGGATCCGGCGGGTTTGCTTCGATACTAAAACGGTCCGTGGTTCGTTGACGGAGCCTTGTGCCGGGTGCCGAGTGCTACGAAATCTGTGATGGTGATGGTGAACTGCTGTGCCAGCTCCCTACCCGTCTTCGTTTCTTCATGTCTGTGAACCTCGAGTTCACGCCGTACGCGACTGCGTGTTCTAATATGGCTACTCGGTATCCAATTACTTGACTCTTCCTGCTCGGCTTATTCGCTCTTAATCCTTTTTTTGTCTTCGAGTGTATATACTTTTTTTTCAATCTTCTTCTCGCAGCTTTCATTTTACGCCACGTGGCAATTTCTCGCCGTTTAACGATGAATATTTGTCGTGCACGAGGGAGAAAAGGGAAAAAAGAATGCCAGAATACCAAAAATGCCCCGGCTAATACGATTTTCATATTATCCACTAGCGCATTCGGCAGAAAGTAACCCCTCGATCTTAAACCCCAGTTCACAACCCCTCGATCAGACTCACTTTACTACCCTCGGAAATTTTCTCATGCGGAAACACAACCGAACAGACCTGACGGAATTTAAGATCCTTCAAATTCTCACCGCAATTCGATACTTTACTCTGAGAGGTGATTTTTCTCAACAGGCAACACCTAATACGGGATAACTCTCGTCTGGATACGTGTACCCTCATACGTATACGTATTTTCAAACAATTTCGAATTAACGTATTCTCCAGGAATTCTGTTGCCTGGATTATAAATTTTGTGAAATCCGCGAAAAATGTATGTCCGGGAATTAGTCAGTGTGATCGTAAAAGAGATTTTTGAAAAATGATTACGAACCTACTGTAGCGCGATGCATTAAGTAACGATACCAAAAGTATTTCTATAAGAAGTATAGTTATATTTGATTAAATGAAAAGTTCCGTCAAATCTAGCTGGTAGTGTACGCAAAATACATAATCGCGAGTAATTAATTAAAAAAAAATTAAAAAAGTAAGGTGAAGTGTGAAGTTGGCTAAAGGTAGTGGATTTATTTTAGCTGAAAGCAGCGCCGGATTTTGGTGGTGACAAAGTGCGAGAACATCGGGGCCCTATAGAGAGGGCCCCCAACGAAAAGAGTCCGCCGTAAGGCGGTTAAAGAGAGGAGGTACGTCAGAATTCGATGGATTTTTTTTATCCTTATTTTCTCATCGGCTTTGATTGCCAGCACCGAGGAGATACCAATAAAGAGGACCAGCCTTATGGGACTTTTTGTATGACGGCTAGTGGGCACAGTGGGCATGGGAGATATGCTGGAACCAGCATAGAAATTCTGGAGGGGGTTAAAATGCCATACAGTTCGATTCGGACACAGAATATACGGGGGCTGGTCCTCTTTATCAATATCTCCTCGGTGTTGCCAGTAAAAAAATATATTCCTACGTATTAGTGTGGCAAACGATATCCATCTAACGATATCCAGTAGCAACGTATCATAAATTCGAGATGATCATGGATGCTGTAAGAAGACCGTAAGAGCCTAACTGAAATTTCCTTCTTCTATATTAACTTTTAGCTAACTCGTAAAAAAAATATATATATATATAAACGACAAAGGAAAATTACATTCGAAATAAATAATTAGACTTCAATTCTTTTAACGCTCTTTGAATTTCCCTCCAACAGCTGCGAATTCTGATTGGACTTCACATTTTCTTTATCTCTTTATTCGTAAAAATAAAATAGTCCCAGTATTGCGCAAATTTCTCTATGGGATAAAAGAAGAGGAAATTAATCGGGCGTGAAGAGTAAAGCGATTCGTCGAATGAATTATTAAAAATGAACATTCTGGAATTAATGTGGGGTAAATCGTCGATGCCGGGGCTGACATTATCTCCTGTCCATTTCAATTCTCCAATGGCGTTCGCTTTCAATCAAATAAAAGAAAGTACTTTAGGAACAAAAAAGTACGCTAGGACAAATATCCACAGTACGAGAAACTAATTACGCTCGGTTTCCAGACTCTCTGTTTTACATGCCGTATTATTTTCATTCTGCTTCTCTCTTTCTCTAAGTCCGACTTATATATCATCGAGCACATTTTTTCCCCGTTCGATAGCAAAGCTACGAGTTTTCTTTGATATTACTTTTGTACACGTCATTTAGGACCATAACCTCTGACATGTTTTTTTGGCTTTCCGGCTCCTTTTCAAGTTCTTAAACGAACAAGTTTGTTACGCCATTTTGCGTCAGACGTATAGTTGCCTGCTACGTTATTCCGTCCCACGATAGTTTAAAGCTTTAAACTCATCTGTATAAATATAAACAATTTATCTTAAAAGGTTAGGAAAAGCTATTGGTTAAAGTATGCTTGTGCTCGATGTTTTCTTTCAAGCGCCAAACCAAAAAGGGATCTCTTTGATTTTCATCTGCGTCCAGGGACAAATTGTTTGAGCAGCGAATGTTTAAGAGCGCGTTAGGGAGTAAAAGAGGAAAAGGAAGCCAGGGTCGAATACAAAATTCCTAAAATTGAGTAAAACCAATAGCGGCTTTGAAAACCCGATAAAACGATACGCGCGTGCCATCTCTTGGGAGCGGGGCCACTTAAAATTTTCAAAGTGTTCATTCGGCATGAGCTTTTGGTGATAACAAAGCAAGATAGCTCTCTTACCGACGTTAAAGCTTCGAAACCTCGTCGGTAAAGAACCATCGGTCAGGACTATACCCGATTACTCAAGCTCATCGGGTCACTTCACTCAAAAGCTTTTGGCACCGCCCACGCATTTGGTCTGGCACCTTTCCTTGAACTCTTTCGATCCCGCTCTGGAGATCTCGCGGAAGCTGGACGCCCCTCGTGAAATGGGTGACCGTCGGCGGCAGCACCCGACGTCGTGACGCTATTCTCAGAGTGCGGCAATGTTGAAAATAAGCGCCGCTGGAAATTGAAGGTGCCGGCTAAGTATAGCCGAAAGCTCATAGCACTGGCCAGTGTAGTGCCAAGTATCAGTATCTGATTTTGACCCGTGGTGAATATCAATATTCCAACCTGGACCGTATGGTTTACCCATTTTGTAAACGAAAAAAGAAATTGTAAAGACCCGCAAGGAGTAACCGGAAAGCATTAGAAAAATCCTGAAGCCGTGAGTGCACGTGTATTTTATACAAGAAAATATCGGAAAGCTTTTTTTCTCTTAAGGATATAAAGAAAAGTGCAAGCACGATTGTCCTGTCGTGCGGACAAAGTATGTAATTAAATTTTTTCTACGTATCTTATCCACGCCGATTTAAATCGACGAATTGCATGGGACGTGTGCAAAAGTCTAGCTTCAATCGTCGTCCACAGATTTTTTGCCTCGCCATAGACAAAGGAAAAGCTGAATCATTTGACGCGTCGAATCACGCTTGTTTTCCACAGCAATTGCATCTGCTTTCACTACGTACCTTAATGGACTGTGCTATTAATAAAAGCACGTGTTTCAACTCTGCACTCCCAACCATAGGACGTTCTATTAATCTAGTGCATTTCTTTATTCACGTTGCAATTAACATTTTCATCATCGAATTCGTGCTAACAAGAAAAGCTCGAATGCCAAGGGATCTCGGCAATTAATCTTTGCTGTATGAGTCAATAGCGCGAGTGAAAATAAGAAGCAGTGTAAAACAATGAAACGAGTTATAACTGTCGAGGCTTCTCTTTGTTCACTTTTGTCTTTGTAAGCTCACGGAATGACTAGGCATATATAGGAATTCACCATATTCCAAAAGACTTTGTACTATTTATAACAATATTGTATTAGCAACGATTCCATATAAATAAACGCAGTGCGGAATGCTCGCAGAACATAATACGTGGGTTTAGAAGTTCCTAGACAGCTGATAGTACGATGGTGATAAGAAAACTGTTAACTGACAGAATGTTTCATATCACGATCTTTAAAAGGCAATAAAGGGGTGAGAGAAAATAAGAGAATCTGTTACCATTGTAAAATCAACAAGTGGCTCGTACAATGTACAAATATAGATTCTAATAGAAGCTATTCTCAGTCGGCGAAGAATAAAAAGGAAATTCGTGGTTTGATACGTCCGCCGTCGCGACGCCCCGACGTCAAAGCTATAGTATAGTATATCCTACATTGCGAAAGCGTCGTAAGTTTAAACGCGGATCTCGAATAGACCGACGACGTCGTCCGCACCGACGCCTCCACGTCGTCGGCGTCAGGACGCCTGCTCTCGCGAGCCGGATGCCTCGCGAGGTCAGACCTTAAATAAGTCTACACGTACGTGGAAAGCACACGTAGCAGACCTTATATATTGGCGAGGACGCGTCTGTCGCTCCGAGTAAAAGCTCGGAAAACTGTTTTGAGAAACGCATCGGTTACCATGTATATTTTTGACATATGTATTATTAGAGATTTATAATTTTTCTTTTTTCATTTATCTTTATTCATAGGACATGGAGCAGTTCGAGCAACTGCTAACGTGTGCGATCTGTTTGGATCGTTATCGAAATCCAAAGCTCCTACCATGTCAGCACAGCTTTTGCATGGAGCCGTGTATGGACGGCCTGGTCGACTATGTACGTCGACAGGTCAAGTGTCCGGAATGCCGTGCAGAACATCGTATACCCTATCAGGTTGGTAATGATTTTCATAGGAGACAAGATTGCGTTTCGTGGGAAGAATACGAAGAGGGATGTATTTTAAGGGATGATTTTTTTTTCTTTTATCCATTTTCTACTTCTTTTTTTATAGGGTGTACAAGCATTTCCAACGAACGTGACGCTACAACGATTTTTGGAATTGCACATCGAGATCACTGGGGAATTGCCCGATCCTACCAGCGGACAAACTATGGAAAGATGCGGCGTCTGCTCGGAGAAAAGTTACTGCTCTCTGTGCGTGCATTGCGACAAGAAATGCTGCCCCGAGTGCAAGGACGCACATATGGATATCCTGAGGCGAGAGATAACGCGTATCAATTCACAGGTATTTTTTTTTCTTTACAAGTGTCGGTTCTTATGGGAGACTGTTATGCGTGAATTGAGACAAAGATTACGAGGGTGGAAATTGGAAGAAATACTGGAATGAGCATCTGTAATTTACTTGAATTTCATGCGAATTCCTAGGATTCGCGTAATTGATCTTTTGGACGCTCTGTGGAAAAATGTTACCTGGTTCGAATTTCCACGTAGAACGTTTTCATGGTATTTGCCTGCAACGTTTCCTGGTGGATGATAATTGCAGACAACGTAAACGTGGCCATTTTTTCCAAATGTCACTCCCACGCCTATTTCTTTGGTTTCCTTCCAAATAACTTGAGTGAAATGTCCTACTTGTTGAAAATTCTTAGGACTCTCCTCGCCGAACGTATATCTCTCTATTTCCTTGTACCTAATACGCGTGAAAGCGTAGATTAAAGTTAAATATGAAAAAAAGGAATTTTTTTCACTTTTCACCAATCGTTTTTCTAACCATGATTCAACAGGATCCGACGGCTTCACTTTCCATTCCTTATCATCGTTATAATTCGTATATAAATTTTCACCATATTCATTAGAGTCCCTGTGCTCGATGACTTCTCTAGAAGCCAAACCATTCGCCCACTCTTGTGCGTAATCGGAGAGCTGTACGAAAACATATTTTCGAATCTCAAAAATAGACAAACTTGCATTCCTAAGAAATCCTACCGTTTCATTCAGTGTCAATGAAGGCGAGCCATGAAGAGCTCGATATTTATTATGAGATTCCAAACATTTCTGAGCAAATTCTGATTCGGGTACGCTTTTGGGGGAAAAAAGGGATTATAAGAAAAATATACGCAACAATATTCAATCGAATCGACTCACCTAAACATGATAAAAATTTATGATAGACCATGCACTGGCTTAGAAAACTAGTTAATTTTTTTTCTAGGTTAAAAATTTTTCAATGACAAAACGATACCGCTACGTTCGACAGTATAGGGTGGCAAGATTGGACGTTACAAATAAAAGCATAATTGTATTTTTTCGTTCTTCAAAAAAAAACAGGTACGAAGGGGTCTCCATCGTCTACAGGACGCTCTAGCCCTAGTAGAAAAAAATACCCTGGGCCTGCAGACGAACTGTGCATCGGTATCGGAAGAGGTAGACGAGATCTATAGAAGACTCAGTAAGGCCCTGAAGGACAGGACCGAGTACCTCCGCAACGAGGTCGACCGGTACCTTGGAACAGAGTTGAGGGGCCTGATCCAGTTGAAAGAAAATCTCGAATTAGAAATAGCAAATATCCAAAGCAATTGCGATCTCGCCGAAGCGCACATTAACGAGAATGTACCCTGGGACGATGCGGAACTTCTTGACACGAAGGAACTCTTTCTACGTACCGTGGAATTCATTAGGTAATAAGAAAAAGTTAATTTAATGCAAATACAAATCTTTTATAATTATTTAACGCAAAATATTTTTCACAGGAATTTCGAGTACGAAGCTGGAGATTATAATCGTCGAGTACGTTTCGTAATGGCGCACGATCCAAATCAATTGGTACTTCACGTAGCAGGATATGGTGAACTCAATATAAAACCGGAAACTGGAACTGGAGGTCTTATGGGTAGCACAGGAGGTCTTGCTCCTCCAGGAGGTCCACCGGCACTCATGAGAAGCAAAAGCGACCATCGTCTTGCCTCTCAGTATCGTCAACAGGAAGAGGAACGTCTGGCGAGGAATCGATACGTGCCCGATTACGAGTAATCATGAAAACTTCTATAAATTACATTTGGAAATATGATCGTGGCAAATCCTTCGCATACACACTTTAAGAGTAAAACGTCACAATGGATATAAGTGGCCTATAAAAAGGTTTCGATCGCCGTTAGAGATTGTGTTGGATTGCGGCCAAAACGCTAGTCGAGAAGGCGCAGGTTTTTCAGAATGACCTACATATCTATTTTAGCATATGTTATAAATACGAGACGGTAGTTTTTCCCTACTTTTCAATTTTTTTCTCGCCCCCCCCCCCCAGAAAAAATTCACCGAATATTGTCGATTGATTTATATCGCGTCGTACGTTTTTCTTTCATTCATACAGTTTGAAAACGTTTGACCTGAATGATATGCAAAAATATATTAATTTCACGTAATTTGAAGGTACGACGCACCGGAGTATGACGCGCCAAGGAACAAGTCGAGATATCGAAGTCGATTTATGCGGCATCGCGACGGCGACGATTCCGACGGCGATTCTAGGTCTACGGTGCGATTCACATCGACGGCCCAGGAACAGGCAGCTCTTCGAGAACGCGTCCTCGATACCGAGGATGCTGCGCGTGGACCACTCTCGGGAATATTCCGTTTGACGGATTCGCCAAGGGTTATGAAAAAATTGCAGGAATGCGAAAGGGCTGGAAAAAGAAAGAAGGAGGAACCACCGCAGCCCCAACAGCCGCAACCACCAAAACCGCAGGTATAAAATTGCATAATACATTTTTAATTATCGTTAAAGCATAAATACGTACGCTAGTCTTGTCTTTCGTCTCTTTTTTTTTTTTATGTAAAATGAAAAACACTCGAATCCTGGTACACATTATCATACGTAGGACACAGAGTCTCGCGATTAGGTCTACACTGATAAGAAAACGGAGAACGATCGAGGTGGATCACGCTGAGTCTCAGTAGTGATATTAAGAGAGAAAAAAAGAAAGAAATATAAAGATAGTAAAAGAACGTGTTTCTCGATCGAATAAAATTGCTTTTCGAAGGAGAGATAAAAAGAGGATAAATTTATGTTGTTGACAGTGAAAAACCGAAGTGTGTAAGAGGCGATAGGGAACAGGGCAGTTCCGTGAAGGCCAGCTAGACTCGATCCACGCAACGAAAAATAAGTTCGAAACGATACTGTTTGAATCTAATACCAAAATACGAGTCTGAGAGTCTAATAAACTGGATTCCTATTCTAAAAAAAAGATACGACTGCTCGTTCTATTAATCCATCGTATGGGAAATTTTTGCGTGCGGCTTCTTAGCTCGGCTCTGACAAAACGTTTTAAGGCAAATTAATATAATTCGCCAATATTTCGCTCTTTATTGTTTACATCTCATGATTTCCGAGCATGGACGCCTGAGTGTAGCCTCGTTAGACTAATCAGCAGGATTGTTTTGTGGTATTGAGATAGTATCGTACACGATTACACGTCACACGTTTTTATGTATAAAAAATAATTACGCTACGAATTTATTTATTTATTTGTTTAAACGAGACTCGCAATTTTTATGCACGATTATATATTATTATATAATTATGTAATTACGTATCGTTCTTATCCTAATTGTACGACACCTTATGATCCTATCAGCTTCCATCCTTATCTTTAACCTTATCGGAAGAAGACACCCTCACGATTGTATGTACATAAATATTCGTAATATCAGAGTCTTTTGAATTTGAAAAGCGACGGAAAAAAAAAGAAAATATTTATCAAGAAGAGAAATGCACTGCAAACCAATAGTCTCTCGTTACCGTAACAGGTCCAAGTGAGAAAGGCACCAACGGCTACAGCCAGACAAGTCAGCGAGGATGACGAGATCTCCCGGATCAAGAAACAGAACAAGAATGCGCCCTCATCCTCGGAAACTGTAGAAGAGAGAGCAGCGCCAACCCCAGTCCCAGCTCATACAACACCCTCCAGAGAACAGCCAGAGAGGGAACCGGAGGAACCACCCCGGAGAACATCAGTCGCCAGGTAAGATGAAGTGGCTGTGGATAATAATAGTCACGGGATTAGAAAGAAAAAAAAAAGAGTCAATAAGTATCAGTGAATTATTAAACGGTATAACTGGTGCTGCCGTAGCAGAAGAACCTCAACGGAAGCTCATGCTCCAGCAACCAGAAGTGCATCTTCGGAATCCAGCACCGGTTCCGAAAGTTCTACAGGATCAGGAATCCGTAGCACCGGTGCACCATTTACTGCCGAAGAAATGAAGCAGAAATATTTGTCCAGGGCACCACCAACGAACACGACGACAACCCTGTCATCCGCACCAGGTGTCACTTCCGGCGCAAGGGACTCTTCATCCAGTGCTACCAGCCCACGACCTTTCCAGAGCCGTTTTTTAGGCGGAGGTAGGTGTACTCTTAATTTTTTTATCATAAGAAATTGGATAATTTAATAATCAAGTAAATTATTGCCAATTGAATTAGGTAATCGGGCTGCCCCACCACCACCAGCACCATCGGTAGCAAGGGAGGAACCGCCCAAGAAGAAGGAAGAGGAGGAGGACGACGATGAAGAGACTAGTAGCTCCTCCGAGGAAACTGAATCGGAAACGGAAGAAGAATCAGAAACCGACGTCCATCCTGCTACTACACCTTCGACGCCGACGTCGACGACGCAGGATCGGCAGAGGACCGAATCCGCAATGGCGCGTACAGACATCGGTCCTCTTCTGGCTCGTAGTGCAGAAGCCAGACGTGGAAGTAAAGAGGATTCACCGTCTACGAGGCAAGTTCTAATATCATTCGCAGGATTCATTAGGAAAATTATTTTCTAACGCCATTCTATCGTTATCGTATTATCAAACGATTAAATACCACTCTTGATATTAATCCTGATCGATATAAAAATAATTTATAATTTTTCTTAAGCATGTTATTCATGCAATTATAAATATATAATGCATAAAATTAATTGTAACGTAATAATGCCCAGGTACTCGACGCCGAGAGGAAGTCCTGCTCAATCCGTAACTTCCCCGACAACGACGACGTCATCCTCTACGGCGCCCGGCGGCTATACCAGCAGGTTCGTAGCAAACGATCACGAGACTCACGACTTCACTTCTAATTCCAATAACCCCTTGGATAATGATCGTTCTAGGATCGGTAACGACGAAACCGATGAATCTTCGAAAAGCGTTAGTGTCGAGGATAACGATATCGCGGCTAACGATAACGATAACGAGATCGATGAGAGTTTGAGAATTTCGGAAAGTAATAGGTCCCAATCGGACGATGATAATTCGAGCAGTTCGGAAAGCGAAGAGAATTCAGTTGTTAGCAGCGAGACTCTCGAGAGTAGCGATAACAATCTAGCGACCATAGCGAGTGATATTGAGAGCAGCGATAACCGCACTAAGGTTCATACGGATTACGAGGATCAGAGTCATCAGGATCATCCTCAGAATGATAACGTCCTTTCTCTTAACCGCAATAATCATGATCCTCCTACGAATGATATTCCAGGAAAGGATGATGATCGTGCTGAGATAACTGATAACCTCCGGAATAACGATAACGATACTGTTTTAATAAATAACGATAATAATCGTCAAGGGCATGAAAATATATCAGAGAATGATGAGACTGAGGACTCGTCGACCGATGAGGAGTCTGAGGAAGATGATAATTCCATTCCTACCATAATGGAGAATCTTGAGTCAAGAACCGATCGTAGTAGCGTCGAGGAAGTCAGCGACGTAAATCCGGAGAGTCTTCCTGATAGTCTGGATGATAACGTAAAGACTGTGGAGAATTTATTCGATGATAACGGATGGGTTGTAGCCGATGAGGATTCCGATAAAATTCCTTCTGGTCAGAGAAGCTTTTCAAGGATGGATAGTTGGCTGGTGGATGATAATGAGCAGTCGAGAAAGGATCAGTCGCAGAATGGGATGAATGACGATAACTCGAAGAAGGATAAATCCTCTGAAAAAGATTCGGAGGATGACGATGCGTCCAGTGAAAGTATACAGACCGATTCAAGGGATAATCCTATGAATAATTCGGAAAATTCCGAATATTCCACAAGACGTAATTCATACGCGGAAGGTAGTATCGGTAATAATGGCTGGGTAGTGTCTGACGTATCTGATAACTCTGATAACGAATCCGAGAAGGAAAGGAAAGGTACTACAAATATTCCTACTCCGGATGAGAATGATAACCTAAAGATAAACGAGAGCAAATCTATGAAGGAACGACAGAAGGTCGACGAGTCCCGTGTGGAACCAAATTTGACGGATGACGAGGAAACGGAAATGGCGGACACGAGGAATATCGATGAAAGAGAAATCGATGAAACGGAAAGTGAGCAAGAGGAGGATAACGGGGAGAATATCGAAGAAGTTAAAGAGAATGTGGAGGATATCGGTAGAGGAGAATCAGCAAAGCTCAATAAACTAGAGAACGGTAACGCAATCACTGATAAGAGAAATAATGAAAGGAAAGTCAACGATAATGGCGAATCGGCTGAACTTGATAGCAATATACCAATGCAAATGGTAACCACCGTCTTCTGTGTGTCCGTACTGTGTTACAGCGTTCTCATTAATCTCTTCCTGTGATTTAAAAGGTTTTTTTTATTTGTCGCGTCGATTAATTAACATCCCTGCCGTCCGACCCCCCGACCCCCATCGTCAACGTAAAATATTTAACAAATGATAAACAACAATAGACAAGAGCGAGACGCGACCCTGCTGAAAGGAAGCTTGAACTTCCATTTTCTTTTTTCTTCTTCTTCTTCATCGTCATTTTTAATCCCAGTGAGTTTTCTTTAATCCTCTTGTGCTAATGAGACTAATTGATCTCGCGTGATAAAAGTTCGAAGGTCAAGAGGAAGCTCGTGCCCTTGTAGAAGGCACTGTCTGCATTTTCTTTTTTTTTTAAGTATTCTGATATTGTGATAATTCTACGTGTACAATCGTCATAATGCGATACGTTCCTATCGGCTTAAATCTTTAAAGTAATTAATAGAATATTTCATTACGTTTATACGATATACTATATATATATAGTGTATATATATAAATATATAATCCTCGCTCAAAAGCACTGCTGGCTTTTCGTAGAGTCTCTCGCGAGTTGAAAAGAAAAGATAGAGAGAGAGAAAAAAAGATAAAAGCTATTTTATTTAAAGAAACGAAGAAGAATATCGAGAAAGCGCGAAGATTCAATCTTTTTTGTTTTTCGTCGCTTCGTACGCTGTTTCTCTGTTCCTCGAATTTCTCCTGCTTGTATATCAGGATCGGTTGAGCTCAGAGAGTCGTAGAGATCCTCGATCGCCGCGCATTTATCATTTAAGTTTTTGTACTTTTCCTAGATCCTAGATCCTCGATAAAGAGAAATAGGCTTGGCGACAGTTTGTTGGGTGTGGTGAATAAACTGCATTGTTGTGATAACTCGTATTACATTTATTACATCCCTTTCACTGTCCTAGAGTAACACAAAGCAGTATATATCTATATATCTATATAATATACATCACATTTATCTTGTGACGTCATAACGTAATCCTGTCATCATCTATCTGCTTGAGTGTCACTAAGGGAAAACCAGAACAAATTTTTATTCGCGCTTTTCGATCAAAAAAAGGAACTAAGGAATATTTTGAAATTCCTAAATAAAGATGAACAAAAATTGATTACGATGATTGAAGCGCCGCTATCGATTGATCTCTATAACTCTCTATCCTCTGTTAATTATCAGCGTTCCTCACAGTGCTCACCGGCCCTCGTATTCCCCTGTGAATATCAATAATACGGATATATGTCAGATCACTCAGCGCCAGGAGGCTCAAGCTGTATCCGCACTAACAAGCCAACTGACTACGAGAGACACGTGTTACAAATGTTAAAGCGTAAAATCGTGTTACATGAGAATCGCCCTGTTTTTGCCATAATAGCCAGTTCTGTAAATATTCGCGCCTAAGATAAAACCACGCCTCGCATGAATTGACGCGCTTGATGAGATAATAAAGATATTGACGATGGAGAATAAGAAGACGATGAACTTAACGAGAGATTTAACGGTTGATATTGACTTTCGCTGTCGCTCGACGTTATCGTTTCTCAAGTCGTCGTTATCCTTCCTGGGAGTCGATCTCGTAATCCTGATCCTGGTCTCTGGTTCCATTCTGAAATATAATAATAATGGCACTTCGTTGATTAGAACAGTCATTAATTTCGTAATTAAATTGAATTTCTAATAGTGAGAACCAGCGGCTATGATTTATTGGGAAATGCTTACAGCGCCAAAGAATCGATCGATCGATGATCGTTTAAGAGGATGGTGAAAAATGGGTGAAGAGAAATAATGAAAATTACGAAAATACCTCGCTCCTATTTTAGATTCCTGAACAAGAGCAGAAGCCAAGCGGCGGTGACGACGCCGCGGGAACGAGAACGTGAACGAGAAAGAGACCTGGAACCGGAAGTGGAGCCACTCTCGCCAAGATCTAGATACGCGGCTTTGAAGGAACGTCGACAGAGACTGGCGCGCTCCAGGAGTTCCCATAATTTTGGTGGTGACGATCTCGACCTTGACGAAGACCCACCGTCCCCTACGACACAGTCGCCGAATGCTTATCTGGCCGCTAAATATGGCGCTGGTTCCGAGCTGGCACGCAGTCGTAGTACTCACGCGCTTAAATCTCGGGAACCAAGTCCTGATAGGGACAGAGCCAGTGAAAAGGATGGAGCAGCCCTAAGTTCCTGGGCACGTTACCTGAAGAACAAGTATGGAAATCGTAGCGCTAAGGACAAGGAACCACCCTCGTCTTCCTCGATTCCATCCTCCAGGTAACCTAAAATTTAGTAATTTAATTGTTTATGGACTTGTTTACTCATATTTTTAATATATTCCTAACCACCGTTCGGACGGACTCAAAAGTAGTTTTGAATTGGATATAAATACTTGATGACTGCGATACCGGATGCTCGAACCATTTTCAGTGTAAAGATAGAAAATGCCAGATGATATTTTTTTTCTCTTGATTCCGTATGACGTACTTCGGTAGAGGCCAAGTGGGTTTTATCCATGATCATCTTACAGATATATTGGCACTCGTTTGATTTCAGTGCCAGCGCAGCATCCCGAAGACTATCTCTGGGTCTGCCTCTTAGACACACTGGGCAAACTTCTTTTGAATCTTCTGACGACGATCAAAAAAACCCGTCAGGCTCCCCCACGTCCCCTACAGCAGCTCCCGTTATTCCCGCGGCAGCAGGTTCCTCCACTAGGTAAAGTATCGAGTGAATTTAATTTCAAGATTCAAATGGGGTAATTGATAATTATTATTTTTTCTTCACGTCCTCCAGGAGTCAGTACCTGCTGAAGCGGCGGCAGCTGTTCAAATTTGGGATGCGGGGGAGCGAAGCCGGATGCTTTACGTGGCCGAGAGGCCTCGCAGTTGGTCCAGATAATTCCATCGTAGTGGCCGACAGCTCTAACCATCGTGTTCAAGTTATTATTTATGAAAATCTTATATAATACTTCATGAAGAAACATATCGACGTACTTACTAATGTTTCGATGTACAATTCTTCGTAGGTTTTTGACGGAAATGGGAACTTCATGAAGGAGTTCGGATCGTACGGAAGTGGCGAAGGAGAGTTTGACTGTCTGGCAGGAGTGGCAGTGAATAGAATTGGTCAATTTATAATAGCAGATCGTTACAATCACCGGATCCAGGTTCTCGATCCTTCCGGAAGGTTCCTTAGAGCCTTTGGGTCTCAAGGTACCACAGACGGAAGGTTCAATTATCCTTGGGGCATTACGACCGACGCCC
Source organism: Pachycephus smyrnensis (assembly GCA_030142225.1). Taxonomy (NCBI): domain Eukaryota; kingdom Metazoa; phylum Arthropoda; class Insecta; order Hymenoptera; family Cephidae; genus Pachycephus; species Pachycephus smyrnensis. Next base: position 58,380 of record JARQST010000230.1, read on the forward strand.
TCGGGTTCATTTACGTCTGTGACAAAGAAAATCATCGGGTGCAGGTAATTGGGAGATGATTTTAATAATTCACTATATATATGTATATATCAAACTGTACAGATTTTATATAAATTATCCTTGCAATTAGGTATTCCAATCGGATGGCACATTCGTGGGTAAATTTGGTTCCTGCGGAAGTGGAAGGGGTCAGTTAGAACATCCCCATTATATTGCCGTGAGCAATACTAATCGAGTGATAGTAAGTGACGGAAATAATCATCGGGTTCAAATATTCGACGTAAATGGAAGAGTCCTGACCTCCTTCGGCTCGGAAGGATCGGACGAAGGACAATTCAAGTTCCCAAGGGGAGTCGCCGTTGATGATCAAGGATACATAATTGTCGCGGATTCCGGTAATAATCGTATTCAGATTTTCACACCCGAGGGCGCCTTCCTCAAGGCATTCGGTGGCTGGGGAAGCGGCGACGGCGAGTTCAAAGGTCTTGAGGGCGTCGCTGTCACCTCTGCTGGTAACATCGTCGTTTGCGATCGTGAGAATCATCGCGTTCAAGTATTCTGATTAAAAAAAAAACGTCGGATTTAAGGCTGCCGAATTTCCCGATGAGATCTGGATCTGAATCACGATTAGAGAATTGTCTGTTGTTTTATCTCTACTGGTTTTTTTTTGTAACTTCTTTTACCTTTTTTTTTGTCGAGATAATAAAGGAAAACAGTCGCGTGGACGACGAACTCGTGAGAGACAAGAAAGTTCTGATTAACTCTAATTCTCTGGCGCACAATTGTGCTCGCTTGTGCTATAATAATCTCCAAGTAACTTAATTTTTAATTTCTACTCAAAGTGGCACATTGTTTGTACCGTTTGTATGCTTTAAATAAATTGTTGCGGAAGAGCGAGTTATCGATAGTATGAAATTTGCAAGAAGGACGCCATATTGTCTTCCTGAAAAGGTCATCGAAGCGCAACAGAAAAGGAAGAAGGAAGGAAAAGCACGGTATATCCAGACACAAAGAAGAACGTAGGTTGGTGTTCCGAGTCAAAAGGTAAGTGAGTCAATAAATATATAATTTATTAAATGCAATGATGAAATGGTGTAACAATGGGGGAGGGGCGAGCTAATTAGAGCAATCGAAGATATCGCGAGAAATCGGCCGGATTTAAATAAGCCGGGCCCGCCCGACAGCCCCGGATCGGAAATATAGATAAAATATTTTCGTTATTTACAATATTAGTTGAACGTTAGTCAATAAATAATAATTAGTGGTATAATCATTTATTTAATATAATAATTTAATATTACGTTTGCGATAATAAAAATATTACAAGAGATGGAGCCTGTATCGTTATTCGTTACACTAAATTAGCAGGTAGGTGTTTAATTCACTTACGAAACTCATGAAAAAATCCTCATTGACATCGGTCATGCGTTTAAATCTCATTCGATATATTCAAGCGATTCAATTTCAAAGCTCATCGACGTCAATCGTATGAATTTCGTAAGCGTTCACGTTTTTTTTCATCATCATTTTTTTTCTCCCTCAATCTCTCGCCAAAGTGTCCAAGTGCTCACCCAACATCGCCTTGATGATTCCCATTAGGATCATGTCCTTTCGTGGAAGCTTTCCCAAGATTCTTCCACGTGATATTAAGGAGACACCATAACGATTGTAAAACCACGTGCGATCATTGTCATCGGGTTAAAAAATGAAACAATAGGAACTGTCATTAAGTACTGGTAAGACTAGGATAATACGAACACGTGAATAATCGACACGATCTCGTAAATTCTTATTACGAGAACAAAGAGCGATGCTAATAAGAGTCCAGGAGCGATTAATCAATAGATCAATCGATTATTCGATCGATCAATCGATTATTCGATCAAGTGATTCGGTGAGTCAATGATCGTAACTGTCGCGTATTCTCCGTATGCTAGCTAGTCACCTTTTGAACACTTGGACGTTTTTCACTAAAAATACAATGTATTAAATTGGAGAGTGAAAGAATTCTGGACCTCTCGAATCTAGCGTTGGATTATCATTTATCATTTTTTTTTTCTTTTTACTTTTCCGACTCGAAGAAGTAAATAGTCACTAAACCGCTACTCGTTCTGCGTTCTAAAATAGTTGAAAAGGTGGCATGACGTGTCATCATCCGTTTATCGTTTAATCAAGATAGTAATAAAGTTTTATAATTAATTATTTAATTAATTAAAGTGGCAGCAGTTAGGCCATGCGGCTCCTATCATCTAGTCGTCTTTGACTCTTGGCTTTCTTATATAGGATTTTAAAAATTCTTTTTTTTCACCTTTTTCATTTTTTTTTTCGTGTTAAAAGTGTCACGTGTATTAGTTTTTTTTTTCTTTAGTGTGTTTGTAAAGAGTGTATACGTGCAGTATTTTGTGTCTGTATCTCGTTTTCATTTCTGTCCTCGGTCATTAATCACGTTTAATTAGTAAATCTTTATACCTCTTGAGAATAATCTGTTTAAGTGACTTTAAAGTTATGTATTCCTTTCGAAGCGCCTACCCTAGCGATTTTATTTATTTATTTATTTTAGTATTATCTCCCTTCCGCCCATAATTCAACTTTCCTCATTCCCCTTACCCAAAAACAACAAAATCTCCTTACGCCCATTCACTTTCGTTTTTCTTAACGTCTGTAACGCGTCTCGGATTTTGTCTCTCATCTATTTCCACTAATTACATTTTAATTAACCTCGAGAAGACGGGAAAGCCAATTTTCAGACTCTAACATCGATCTCATACTTTTCCTACAGTTATTATCGCTTTAGCATATGTCTTAAAGTTCCAAATCAAAAACTGTGGAAGTCATTAAAAAAAATCCGCCCGTCCTCTAAAGGTTAATATAACAAAACAATTGAAAATTTATAACTGCGCCTTGTGCACTGATCGCGCGGGATGAAAGTCTCGAGGAGTCGATTGGAATGACTCAGTGTCGACGAACGAAAGGAAGCAAGAGGAAGAAGAGGAAAGGAAAAAAGAATACGAAGCAAAAAAAGAAAAATTCATAACGTCGTTTCCTGATCCCGACGTAATTACGAAAAAGGACGTAAACGCGAGGATCGTTTCGATCGGAGTCGATCGGTGGACGAAATACTGCCGTTTCTTTTATTTATTTATATTTCTTGTTTTTTTTTTTTAATAGTGATACTGTATTAGTTTTCATTTAAATATCTCTCTATGCTTTGTATTTCTTTTTCATTCGTGACAAATCGGGAACGAGAACTTTCGAAACGTACCTCTAAAGCACCTAGTCGAAGAAAGTAGAGTTTTCGCTGAGCGCGACCATATTCTTTTTTTTATCGTTACGTAATAAATCGACCTCACGATCGATTCTTGACGATTGACGACCAGACGCTCGCATTCACGCATCCACACGCACACGCATCCGCTCTCGCTCTCCGAATCATCCGACAGTCATTTTATAAATTTTTCATATGTAAAATTCAAAGCCCATGATTGCCAAAAAACACGAATTACCGCGCCCGGCAAAACCCGCATCGTTACTAATAAGGACCGCACGCGAACGGGTCGCAGAGATAACGTCGCTGACGTATTTATTTATTTTCTTTTTTCATTTTTATTAATCGCTAAACCTCATCGATAGATTCTTAAAAATCGTAATAAGCAAAAATATGAATATAATAATAGTTTGTGTATAATTATATTTTTACTCGTCTCGTTTAAGTATTCGATAGGATCGTGATTAATTAATATAACAATGATTGAAAGAGTGTGTGTTTTCTTTTGTATTATTTATTATTATTTAATTTTTTTTGGTTTATCCGTTTTTTTCCTTCTCTTCCTTCGTCTGTCTGTATACCTCTTTTTCTTTTTTTTTTTTAATAACTAATAATTCTTTAAGCTTAGTGGCATGAAAATGCTCGTTGGAATTGACTCGTGTGTACAATTATTTTCTTTCGCTTCGACGCGCGCGTGTCGTCGCGTAGCCGTCACGACGTCTCGTGCGTGCGTCTCCCTTACGATCCCCATCGTTCCTACGTCCCTGGCCCCCTTCCCGTGGGAAGTTAACAAATCGTTTGGGGGTACGGGGTGGGGGAGAAGGTGAGAAAAAAAATGATTGAGACTTCACACCAGGTAGGTGCGGAAGTTCGTCGACGTCACGATAGCAACGGAATACACGCCACGCCAGATGGATTTGTCTGCCTGTCTGTGTTTAAGTCGTCTTCGTACTTATTTTTTTCACACTTTTTTTTTATTACTTCATTTTGACATCAGCCCGGGCGTCAAAATTTCGGAAATACTTTCTTGGATCACTTTGGATTTATCACAATGTTTTATCAGCGGGAACCGCGGGGCCCCCTCTCTTTCTCTCTCTCTCTGTCTTTCTTATCTGGCTGTGCCGCACTCGCCGGTGCATCCTTAATCCACCTACGCATTCCTTATGTAATTCAAAAAGATCTCCCCGTAAGAGAAAAAACGCTAGATAAATTGATATAATAACAATGCAATCGTTTAATTAGCCTAGTGAAAATATTTAACAATAAGAAAATCGTTTATAATAATTGCGATACTCGAGCACAGCCCGTGAATCAAGGGCCCCACCGAAGAGCTCTCGTTCTCTCTTTTTTTTTAATTATTCTTATCCTTATCCTTCTCTTTTATTTTTTTCCCTATCGATCTGGAATCTCACCAAGAGACTCTCCTCCTACACGCAAATTCTCTCGAAAATCCTTTCGAATCCGTCCGAGCGGCATTTTCGATGCGAAGTAGCGACGAACCAGCGAGAAAACTTAACGGTTTGTCGCGATTCCAAAATTTGATGACTTCAATCACTCAATCACTAAACTTTCTCTACCATCATTCATTCGCTTTTCTTTTCTATGGCAAGATCCAAATAGACTTCCCACCTACGTTGTATATCGAATTGTCATATTAAATCGGAGTAGTATGCAGAGTTAGTACACGTCATTTTCTCTACTTTTTTTTAGGAATGCCATATTTCGTGATAATTAAGTACGGCAAGGAAATGCCACCTCCCTTTCGCAAAACCTTCCTAGTAAGTCACCTCCAGCACCCTAAGCGCTTCCGGGACATTGGTGTTACGCGCGTTTAAACTTACACGACATAAAAACAAAAAGAAAATGTCTCTCACGCACGCTCGATAGCACCATAATAGTTGTAATAGTTAATAACAGTGTGATTACTGATAAAAGTACGACCTCCAATCCTCGTTATCACTCTTAACTCGATAACAAGACTCGAGCAAGATAATTTCCAAAAAAGAATCTCTCTCTCTCCCCCTTGCTGCTTACACTTGTCTTTTCCTCTATTCGTCTATCCGTCGTATCCTAAATCTCGATTCCACTCGGAGACTCGTTAGAGTCTCTACACTTGATTTAATAGAATAGAATCATTCATCTGAACTATGCGACTATAGTTGTATTGTACAGGCAAGTGTATGGAACCACATCTATCACGTCCCGAAATACATTCGGGTGAACCTAACAAGCGAGGAGTCCTCTATTAAATCCCGTCCATCCGTGGAAACGACCGACGCAGGCAAGGGTCAACGTCAAATCGGTTAGGTAAACTCACGTGACCAGATGAGAAAAAACCCGTCAAGAATGAGCGAACCGTTTTTGATTGATAAACAGCAGGAAAATCGGTACCGTGACTGGAACATCTCAATCCGAGATGCATCGATGACCGTAAGTCGCGTCATTGAATTCTATGACTAATAAATGTAACAGCAACAAAGGAATCGAAGTAAGGAGAACAATTGATTCTCGAATGGCAATCATAAGAAAGAAAGGCTCTTCTGTTCAGCGAAAAGTCTACACACGGTACTGATTTCCTTAATCATTGTAAAAATCCAGAATGGAGGATTAACGTCCCAGCGAGGAATCTCGTGAGTTCACAAGTTCAAAGTGTTTCCTTTATCCGTTGGCCTCTTTATGTTGTTTTGCCTTTTCATTTCAAGCGGACAAGGAATCCGTTCGCGTTTCCAGCAAACTGAAGATGGCCGTATTGTTCCTTTCGAGGATGTCGTCCTAAGCGTGTCGACACTCTCTCTGAAGAGGAGCACCGAGACCACGGCCGGATTGGCAATCAGCTACTAGGTGATGTCGGGACTGGCGGCTACTGGGCTGGCGGCTACTAGGTTGGCCCCTGGGCTAGATGAGGGCGAGTTTTGGAGGGCAGCAGCCCCCCGTGAAATGCCCACTGGCTGCCTCCCGTTCCCGCTTGCGACGGCCCTGGCGTTCTGCAGTCTGTTGAATACAATTACTAATTCTTCCTGTGCCAATGGGATGATAGATTTGATTTTTCTTTCACAGCTACGATTTTTAATTAGCAACTCCAATCGGTATACTTACCGGTCGTGAATCGTCCCACGACAGGCTGCATAGGTACACAAGAAGGGATACTTTAGAATGGACATGTAACTGACAGGTGATAACAATAGGATAGTTTAATACGATAAGGAATTTCAGAAGGATAAGTATTTTTTCTGGTTTTCATTGATTCTCCCTCTCTCTCGCTTTCCTCATTTGATGGATTACTCACTTGATTTTTGATTGACGCATAAACTGCTGGATCTTTCGGGCAGCCTGATGAGCAGCTTGCTGATGGGCTGCCTGTTGTCTGGAGTTTGAGGATCCTGGTCTCGCTCTGTAGCTGCGATAATTACTTTGTATCACCAGCGCTGCCCTGGTGGCTTGTCTGTAATGCAGAGAATCAATCATCCTCGTAGAAGAAGAGGAAGCGGAACTGGGACAATGTACGTGATGTACGATCCGTCATAAAGAAACTTCACTTGTACTTCTATTAATTAAATTCAGTCCTAATTCGCTATTCGACCCGACCCGCCAGCTCTAACCAGGAACTTGTAAAGTTACCGAATTATTTACGAGGGCAATTAAAAGTTCTTGGCTAGACCAGGTAACTTTAACTTCTCCACTTTAGAACTGGCTACCGAATCGTTAAATTCATCCCAAGCGGTCGGGGCCTGCCCTCACTATTAATTACTATTTATTAAGAAGCCCCATTTCGTGACTATACCATGCGAAGGAGAACTTTTCCACAGGACTCTTGATAGAAAAATAAAAGAATGATGACAAAGAATAATAAGCGAGCAAATAAGAAATCGCTAAAACGAAACGCTACCTGTAGTATGCGTACTGCTTGTACCGGCGATAATACTGCTGGATGAGTACAGCAGCATGTCTCTCAGCCTCTTCCTGTCTCTGACGACCCTTGTAACTCCTATAGGCCTTCTGTATCATCCTTGCGGCCTGATACAGCTCACGCTGTTCGCGATCCGATAGAGTAAGTCTACTGAGGTCTGCTTCTCCGCCGTCAGTTCCGGTACCGCCGTTTCCATTACCACAGACTCCATTACCAATGGTGCGATCGCTGCTATTGTATCCATACTGTCCGTTATGTCCGTTCCCACCGTCCAGCTGTAGCTGCAGCTGCAGAAACTCACAGAAGTCTGCAGTTGTCGGTGGTGGTGACGGCGAGTCAGGTGTCAAGCAACTGCTAGAAGGACTCGAGGGACTTGCATCGGCGTCTGCATCAGAAACGGAAGCAGCACCTCCGCTGCAGTCGCGATACAAGTCGAATAATTCTCCAGAATCTAATGGCTGCGAACACAGACGACGATAGCTATGCTTTTCTAAGATCAGGAACGTGCGAACCGGTCCCTGGAAGATAATCTGACAAAAGGTCTCACCATCTGCTCCATCAAGGCGTCTTCCAAGGGTGGCGGTGGTGGCGGCGATGACGGCGAAGGTGGATCACCTTCGGCTCTCTTGATCCTCTCCGGAAGAGCTGCTATAATTTGCTCTGCCAGAGTGAGGACCCTCGCATCTTCTTCCCCTAAAAAAATTAATCAGCACCCTAGGCATACTCAAAAAGGGCTGGCACGAGAGGCCGCCGAAGAAGTACCACACACCGAGAACACAACACCTAGTTAAAGCCGTCAAGGGTAAATGGTTAGTTGGCAAATGTTTTAACAGGAACGACAGTTACCCCTGAAAGGTAAGACTCGTTTCGTGGACCTCGTCTACGAGTTCAACCTCACTAGGAAGTCCACGAAAACGAGAAAAACGTATAAAATTCTTGATTGTGCGAAAAGTCGACACCTCGAGACAAACGCGACCAGCTAGCGAGTTTATGGGAGATTTCGATTTAATACGTGGCATCCAACAGCGGTTACGAAGGCCAAGCAAACACCCAACACTGCTCAAGCTGCGAGATTCTCCTAATGTCAGAGCGAGAGCCATCTAAATAATACGACGATCGCGTTTATAATAGAGAGAGACTATCGGCTCTATTCGAAAAAAAAAAGATAAAGAGAAAGAAATACATGAAAAATTAATAAAGAAGCTAGAAAGACAATCGAGAGTATGAAAAATTATTGAAAATATGTCGATCGAAATAAAACGTGTGACGTGTTTCTACGAATTCGCAGCCCACGCAGATGATCTTCTAGGTCAGCGATCTAGAGTCTTCTTAATAGACCGGCCGGTTTATGTAAGTAGATATATGTATAGATATATATAGTATATGAATGTATACGGATGTTAGTGTTTACGGATGTACAGATAGATAGACAACAGAACATACAGACAGACAGACAGGCAGACAGAGAGAAGGGGATACGAGGATGGTACGGACCTACAGTCTCTTGAGAGCTCGGGGCACTTTCCATCCCCTGTTGACCGAGGGTTAACGACGACTCGTCCTCTTGCAACAACTCCATGTTATCCAGGAGCGGCGAGCCACCTGAATATTTTCGATGAGAACACCCCTTAATAGCTACGTTCCTCACTACCTCGCGATATTTAGCTTAGTACGTACTAAGGTGGACTATAGCGTATTACGCGGAACAATAAGGAAGCCTTGTCTGTACGTTATAAGAGTGCAATGGTTTAAGGGCATAAAGGTATAAAGCGAGACTAACATAATGCAAGATCGAGACCGCTGTCTTGCGATGGCCTCCTGGGGCTTGCTGGTCGCAGGAACAACCTCTCATCCTGACGTCTGGCCTCCAGTTGATTCAGCTCCTCGGCAATGCTCCTGTGTCCGTTCTCAGCTGCTAATTCAGTGGCGCTTCTATTCTGACAGTCTCGTACTCTCAGGGCCATGGCGTTCCACCTGTTTTTAAGAAATTTAGAGAATTCTTTTTTGCAATTCCATATCTGTTCCTGGGATTGACATCACGTTGACGTTTACCCACCTGTACAGAATTCTGGCGGTGTCGGCGTGTCCTGCAGCGCAAGCCCACGCAAGAGGAGTCAATCCTGCGGCATCTTGCCTGAGAGCATCGACTTCCGCGTCGAGGACACTGCTAGGATTCTCGGCCCGCCAATGGAGAAGGGCGCAAGCTAGTCGTGAGTATCCCAGACCAGCAGCCAGATGTAAGAGCGTCGGTCCACCGGATTGTAGAGGCTCCGCACCAGCACGCCAGGGTCTCACCACGGCGTCCTGAGACGTAATCATGATTACTTTATGTCCACTGTAATAGGGAACCATATCGCTGTTACACAACGAGATACGGAAGTCGATTCGTGAGATACCTGGCAATAGGCTACGAGGCGTTCCTCAAGGTGGGCTGCTAGGGATGGTGGTCCAGGTCCCTGAAGACGCGCCTCTACATCTGCCAAACGATCCAGCAGAGCTTTTTCTGGACTAGGCTCTGCCGTTGGGGCACGCCGGTATTCGAATGCTACGCTGTCCGACACCACGAAGCCGTCACAGGCTACCTGAAGTGACGCTATACCTGGAGCGTGTGCTGGACACCTGCAGCGCAATACTCCTGGTTGTACCAGACACGCTTCTACGGGCTCTGCATCGAAGAGTACGGAATACGATTGAGATCCAGTGCCACCTGTCCATGGTCCGGCTACTAGGACCTGAGAACAATACACGTGGTGTTCGTATTACGAATCTGAACTGATGTTCCTAATAAGAACAATTCTTTTCTTGAAACATACCTTAACGCCACCTTCGGTATAACTCCATTCTGGGCTATATTCAGCAATATGGACGGTAGTTCCAGGATGGCAGGCTGTATCATTCTCAGGACCACCTCGATCATCCGCTTTAGCCTGTTCGGCTTCAAAATCGTGTAACTCGGACAGGTCGCCGAAGACGTCAAAGGCGTCGAGATTGACAAGCACGTCATCGGAAGAATTAATAAAATCCATGGGATTGATAATATTATTATCAGCCGGTGATGGCGACGGAGACGGAGGTACCATATTAGCCGACAATGTCCTCTGTATGTCTTCCTGACTAAGATCAAGCGTCTCGGCAAAGTCCGCGACGCCGGTGCCACTTACGGGCGTCGGTAGCGTCTGAACAGCTGATCTTTCAATACCATCCTGGGTATCGATCTCTTGCTGAGTCTGTTGTTCTCGATCGACGCTAGTTTGCTGAATGATCTGCTGTTCAGTAACCTGCTGCATTTCCACCTGTTGACTCTGCTGCTGCTGTTGTTGTTGCTGCTGCTGTTGCTGTTGCTGCTGTTGCTGATGATGATATGGCTGACTATTAAGAATAAGTAAACCACCTCCACCCTGAATTTGTTGCAAACTTAATACTAAGGGGGCTGGTTGCTGACTCTGGGTAGAGTGGGAATGTCGAGAGTATACACGTGGAGCCGTCGACGCCGTGGTAGATGATTGTTGACCTCCGGTCGTCGATGAGACCTGATTGTCAGGCGTAAGTCTCCTAGGCGCGAGTTGCGCAGTGCTCGTGGATGAGCTCGAGGATGCTCGCTGCCTATCCAAGAGCTGAGTGACGATCATATCCACAGAATGGGTCGACTGTTGATTAACATGAGGATTGTTAGGATCATCGTCACCGCCAAGGAACATCGGCCTCAACTGCGAGGCCAGTTCGTCCCTCGTCCATTCTTTTTTATCCGGCGGCAGCGCCAGACACGGTGGCAGAGCTGCGAGCTTAGCATCGCCATCCGGGTAAGGAACGTTTAGATAATGAACGAGGACCACATCTGGATTTTGAAGGAGCCAGTAGCACCTTCGATGGAACGTAGGGAGAATGGCCGAGTGCACGTAGCATCCGTAGATGCATTCCACACCCTGGACCTTGAGCTTCATGTGATCCTCCCTTGTCGTCTTGCCGTCTTTTCTTTTCTTCCAGCAGTAACCATCCCTCCGATAACGTACTTTCTTCCTGGAGTAGAGCAGCATGGAACCGCTTCTTGGTCGCACCTTCACCTCGCGACTCTGCCATTCTGCGTGTCTCTGGAAACTTATCAGGATCGCCGCAATTTCCTGCAAAGAATTTCATTGTCCGTTCAACTGCGTATCCTAATGATTTTATTACATGGTTTGACGTCTTTCTCTTGGGCCAAAGAAATGCCGATAGGATAAAATCCAAAAATTGGAATAATAAAGGGAAGAGTCGGTACAGTCGCGAATTGGGTATTAGTATATCTTGATATATCCATAGAAATAAAGATTACTTTTGTGTTTGTATATTATAGTAGGCGCGCCACGTCATTGGAAGGACTCGAGTTTGGTTCTCTGGTATTGATTGGAGTGTAGAAGCGAGTGCCAAGCCTGCTTCGCGTTTCATTCACGTGGGGCCATCGGTGCCATCGTAAATCATCAGTGAAAATTCATAATGAACTTAACCATTTGAATCGCGTAAAAGTGACAGTGACGTCCGAAACGTTCTATTCGTCGAATTAACAATATATACACATTATATGTACACATAGAATTTGGTACCATTGTCCAATTTTTAGTAACAATTAAGATTGGATACGAGGAAGTCGATTTCCAACTCTTACTCTTTCCAACATATGAAATAATCATTTAAGTCGCACGTGGAAAGAGGACAGAAGACATTTTTGATGACGGTATCTTTTCCATGTCTTCGAAAGGACTTCTTTCAGGCTTTGTTCTGACATTTCTACCAACAGGATTCTTCTTATAAGAGTCGAGACATAATTTGCATAGCTCAAAACAAAAAAATCCCTTAAACTTCAGAGAGACATCCGCATGTTGAATCCAAGCGTAAGCGGCCTTAGAAAATGGCCGATGTCTTATAGTGTTAGCTGTGTCGCCCAAGAAGAAGGAACTTCAAGTGTCGTTATTCATACGACAGAGATTTATTGTTAAACAAGATTTTCATAAAGTCCCTCGCGCCCAGAGGATTTCTCTAAAAAGTTCCCGGAACGCGTGACCCAGCCAAAAGAATATCAACTGGCATCAGTAGAGATACATTTAGTATACGTCATACGTGAACGTAGGAACTTTAGAAAGAAGGAAAGTTTTTTCCTCGCACAGAAATGTTACCATGAAGTGTCACAAGGATTGCTAGAAAATCATTAGAGATTTTCTCTAAAATATACATATATATTATTATATCATTTTTATTATTCAGACCCTCTTCAAAAGCTTCCTTAGATTCCTTTCCACCAGGGTTACCAAAACTCCAGGGTTTCAGGAACTACGGACTTTTTTTTAACGATTCTTCGTGATTCGTGGCCCCGCTGCTCAGGAAGAAGGATAGGGATTCGTGCCTTCGCCAAGGGTTTTACATTATTTTCGTAACGAGCTCGCGATTCTATGCAAATTGAGGCGGGAGCGGTGATTCGTCCAGCCATTAAAAAAATTGCTGCACGTCACTACGGCTGTGTGTGGAAGCTAGTAGAAGACCCCTCTAGCTAACGTGACTCGAAGGTGGAAGAAATTCTCTAGAACGTAAGAGCGTAGGAGTAAGTGGGTGCAGGTGTTGTGGATAAAGATAGAAGAGTATAGAGGTTAGGTGGTGGGTGGCCTCACCCTTTATCTTCCACGGGTTCCAGGCGAACGTGGCCTGGATATAAATATTCTTCAAGAGGGATGGAACGAGAAAGGACGAGACCGGTCAAGCAGGCCGTAGCCATTAGACCGACCAAGTACCCGACTCTCTAGATAGATAGATAGAGCTTCTAGTGATTTACAGCCAGTTAATTGATCATTTGCATTCAGCCAGAGTTTGGTATCCCTACGGGTTACACCGCCTGCAGGTACCTTCTACAGGGTGTTACAACGTCTAAATAACAACAGACCGGATGTACCTGCATCAAAGAAGTGCATCGACGAAATGTTTACAACAATCATTAAGACACAATGAACGACTTTGAAAGTCCGTTAGAAACGCGTTGACGGACCTTAACGACTTGCGAAAGACAATTTGAAAAAGAACCGGATGTCAAAGGGGGACCGGGGGGTTAAAGGGGAAGGAGAAATGTTCAAAGGGACTTGACGAGCTAGGACTTCCGGAAAAGCTAGGTTATAGAGCGGAAATCTTAACAGCGCTCGGAAGCAATGTCTTCTCCTTGATTTATGGAACAGCCAAAACGGCCATGGCGATTTTACGTGACGTTCCAACCGTCTGCTTCGCTAACGTGAATTAAATTATCGTTTCGCGGAGAGATGTACGCGGTAATAAAAGTAAAAAATGGACGAAACCAAAGAAAGATCCGAGGGGTGGATCATTTGAATATTCGTGAGAAAAGAGAACGATAATAAAAGTGAAAAAGAGAAAATGAGAAAGAGAGAGAGAGTGGCCAGTCGAGTCCTAGTTTTACCCTCTAGTTCTATGCTCGTGGTTGTTTCCCTCCTTCGCCCCTCCCCCCTTTTACCCCCAGGGCGACCCACTACCAATCCCTCGAAAAGTACTCGCTACCTTTTACATCTCTTTTTTTTCTCTTTCCTTCTTCCGTCTTTCTCTTAACCTTTTTTTACCCTTCGCTGTGTAATTCAGACTTTACATCGATCCACTCCTGCGGGCGAACCGCATTACGTTAAGTAAATTCCGACTGGTAATTCAAAGAGGAAATCTCAGCGTTAACTGACTTTTATATTTTCTTTTAGCAAGTTAAACGAAAATAATAAATTGACTACGAAAGTTCGAAAATAAAAAAAATCATATAGAACTTTGAAAAAAAAACCATTTACCGTTGGCAGTGAGCGTACAGAACAATGTACAGAGAGTCATTGTAAGTTTTGAAACGTCCGGTAAGAGCAATGCCAAAACGCGTTTTCGTCCCAGTTCTCTTAGCCAAGTACATATCTGAATAGAATACCGAGCAGTGGGTCCCCTAATGCCTCGATTACGTAAAATATCGAATAAGGGATACAAATAAATTTCTAATATCACCGTTTGAGTATGAAAAAAAGAAAATAATATCCTAGTTTCCAGCATAAATAAAAATAGCTGACAAATCAACATTTCCGCAGTTCAGCATTTTTCACGCTTCCCTTACTTTCCCTATTTCCGCTTGGCTGCTTTTCACGTATTACAAAACCATTTTAAGTCTTTCCTTTGTGTACATTTTCCACTGGTTACACCAACCAGAATAGAACGCGTACAATGGCTACGAGTGGCTTCCTCAATATCGGAATGAAAAGTACTTTTCATTGGTCGCGTCTGTTTTTTTTTCCTTATTTTCATCCAACACACGTACAAGTCCTGACTGGGTACATACACATATAGAGATTCACGAGACGAATGGACCTGAAAAGCTGTGGATCCATTTTGGCACCCGGAAATCTTTCTTGACGGTGCGGAAAAATTAACCAATTTCCTCAGGCCTTTGTTGAGCGTTGAATAACAGTTGAACGGCGACCGCCCACCTTCGACTTGAACCTTCCCCAACCCATTCCGAATATTTTCCAATATTAATATTTCCTTGGCATTCCCAGTAGCCGCGGTGCGCACGTAACAAAAGCCAGAGTACACGAAGAAAGGTGGCTGCTGCGGCTCCGTAAGATCTACAAGGACAAAGCGACAACCAAAAGGCGGAAATACTGGCTGACAGGAAATCCCGATAAATCATGACCACTTCCGCTTTTCGTATAGGTCCTCGATAAAGTCCTAGATCCATTCGCTAATTGTGCATCCTGTCAGAACGAGTTGGCAAATATGACCAAACCGTAGAATTGTCCAATTGCCAAATTATTTTCCAACGTGCGAGAACGGAGAAATCGAAATCGATAAACTTTCGGGACTGACAAGCTGGGAGGAAAAAAAATTTTTAAGTGCAAATTGGATCCGGAACTTCAGACTTGTAATGCCATGATTAGCGCGGTTTTCGATCAGCTTAGCGAGTGTCAGAGGGAAGAGTCCGGGGGGGGTGAGTTTAGGGGGGATAGAAATGGGAAATAATTGCAGAAGTTTCTCGTTCCACTTTCGGTGGGAAGGGTTAACGGGAGGAGTGTGCGAGGGAGTGTATGTCAGTGAATGTGGTAAAAGGTAGAAAGTAGAAGATAGAAAGAGGGCAAAAACGCAAAGGGGACCGAGAGGGGTAACGTGCAGTCGTGAGGCACTGTACAAATGGTGGACGATCAGGCGAAGGTGAAGTTAATAAGGAAGCGAATTAGAAGGCCGCAGATGATCGATGCAGGAAATTAATCTTCTCGAATTAACTACGAGAAAATTGGAGTCTCCCTATACGCGTACAAGGATAACGAAAAAAGGACTAAAAGGATATTTCTTAATAGCGAATTGTCCTCTGTCATACATTCTTTGCGAAAAGAATCACGTGTATTCTTTAATCACCGTATAATTACAACAGACGCCACTGCAGGTTTTCTAATAAGATTTATGATTTTCACCGAGTCCAAAAAAATAATATAAAAACTAAAAATACAACAGACTGCAGTGTTTTCCCCCAAGAAAATGTCTACCCGCCGCAAGTAAAAACGAGTCCGATTCCACGATAAATGTGACTGGCGTAGAAAAGCGATAAGAAAAAAGAAGGCAAAAAAGGAAACAATCATAGGTGATAGCGAAGACCGGAAACGTGGTACGGCACGAGAGTTCCTAGACAGGCAGAGTTACGTAAGTCCCGAGTGATTTAAACGTTCCGAAGGGTGAAACGAGGGTGGAAAAGTAACGCGAGCCAAAAAACCCCCGTGAAATTCAATCGCCGAGTATTCCTCCTGGCTTTCAGGTTAGACAGACGGGGTAAGGCCAGACTTCGGTGGCCCAGGAACAAGAAGACTCATTTTATAATCGGCCGATCGACCAGTCACGCCACATCGTTCCGCTAATTCCAAAGGATAAGCGGAAGTGTCCGTCACGCAAGACCGAAACGTCGGCACTCGTCAAACTTCCGTCAGAGTCGTCGACCTTCTGCGTATAGTAAATTACATTGGATGAAAAAAGAAAGAAAACAGAGGATAACCGTTCATCCTTCCTGGGCTCCTTCGAGAGTTTTCGCACCCAGACGAGAAGACACTTTACGTAAATCCCACCTCCATCAATCCTACCCTATTTCTCACCTATTCCTCCCACCGCCGAACCCTCTAAGAAATACCTAGCACCCTCTTATCCCCCTCCTCTCCAGGGGATACCTTCTCAACCTTTCGAGTTGAGGCAAACAAGGTGAACGTGGGTTCAGCTTGGCTCAACCGAACTCAACTCTCGACTCGGCTGAGCTCGCTAGCTCCGGCTATTGATCGGAGGCCGACCGGGGTCAGAGTAGCAGTGGACTACATCGGTATATATATATATATATATATATATTTATATGTATATATATAAGGTGGGGATGTACACCAAGCTTATATATATACAGTGTATGTATATATATCTACAAAACACGAACACTAGGACCGGCTACGGACACACCATCAGTAACCAGCACTACTACCAGAAATTCTGGTACTACTGCTGGGTACGCTGATACTTGTCAAAGTCACGGTGTGGTGGTGGTAAAACCAAAAATAGCTACTAGCTACACGCAAATGTATTCGGAAGTATCGTAATACGTGATATAGGAATATAGTAAAGTATCTAGCGGACAATGTCGGCGCGTAAAGAGAAAAAATAACATAATGGAGATAAATGCACGCTTGGGACGAGTTTAATACCGATAATAATTCTGGTACTTTTCTTTTTAAATTGAAAAGCACGCTGTCGTTACAGGAATCCTCGTGCACGTGGCTCGATGCGTGCTGTTATGATTATTGAATTTGAATGATCGACGGTGACCGAAATCCTGTGTAATTCTTTCGATCGATCCTGCCACTCACTTCGTTCGTGTTCCATCGATGCCTCTGGGTGGGAAAGTGCTCGGCCCGTGGTAGTGTTTCCAGGTTTTCCGGAAGCTTGATTGGGTCGCCATCTGCAAGTAGAGAATTTACGTGAAATCGTGAGAAAGTTATAACGGACTTTCCTTACCAATGACGGAAAGGATAATTTCTTGTCGAGCGCTAAAACCACGAGAGACACCATTGCGAGTTTAAGCGCACGCGATGAACCGAGCAACATGGCGTAACGTTGTCGCGACACGCAAATCTAATGAAACTTTCGTTATGGCTGGACGGGGGAGGGTGCCTAATGCCGATTCGCCTTGAAGTGACGGATTTTTTTTTTTATTACGAGAGCCCGCGCGGCATTCCGACGAATAGATTTTTGAAAATAAATAGAACGAAAAAAGCAATTGTAAAACCACCGGAAAAGGATCGCGTGATAAAGTCACTTCCTGTACACTTTGTTGAAAGAAAAAAATAAGAGAAGAAAACGTACTAACCCCGAGAACAGGTCGACCCACTTTCCTGGAAAATATAACAGACCCCCTCCCCCCACTCCCCACGATTGCCTCCTCGTAATCGGATAAATGTTAATGATCGCTCGTCGAAAAAGAAAAATGTGTCTGTATATATATATATATATATTCGCTTAATATATAGTGATAAAAAAATGTGTGCCAGTCGCGCGAATGGAGCGAAACGCGCGTGAATCGCGTAGCGCTGACGATTTCGATCGCCATGTTTCTTTTGATGGACGATCTCGTTAAGCGATAAACATAATGATCCCGCGAAATATGTATTATACACAAAGATAAGGAATATGGATAAGTCACTGGATGCAGTGTTGAAAATCGAAAGAAATTTTTAATAACTACTCCGTGGGATCTGATTTTAAAAAAAAATGTACAACGCCGAAGGACCATTTCCTTATGTCCGAATAAGATCGATCGAGTGGAGCCCATCGAGGTAGAATAACGCGTGAGAAATTTCCGTATCAATTTCCCGCCGGCAATAGTCTGTCTTCTTCTTTGAAAGAATAAACAAAATGAATCCCACACGTGTGTCTCTCCTCGATGGAATTTAATGTCCGGAATAGAAAAACTAGGACAGTCCATTTACATTAATATGTAAAATCATAGCTTATATATTTCATTCGAATTATTCCAACGGCCACACTTGCATAACGCGCGCCAACAATGAATCCAATAAAACAATAATCACACTGATTGAGGTAATAAGAAATTTATAGAATATATAATAATAATAAAAAAATAAAATGATTATAATTCTTTGGAAGTTCTAAAAACGTCCTCTCTTATCGATCCTTACAATCTATGTATATACGAGCATCGATACCTGAAGGTCTGACGTAGACAAGACCTTTCACAAATAAATTTGTTGTCATTACCAACCAACTAAAAGAATATAATAAAATAATAATATTAATTATCATTAATTAGTCATAATCATCCCGCATAATAATATTCCTACGCATAACTTTGACTCCTGTCTCGTTTTCACTCTATACTCTATGTATGGATCATAATTAGAATAGCATTCGGTATCTACGAAGCAGCAAGGAGTCTAATGGCTACGGTTACGAGGGAAATAATAGGAATAATAGGAATAATAGGAATAATAGAAATAATAGATAGCGTTATAGCGTGAGGAGGACTCACTTGGGGCGAGCGGCGTTGGGTAGGTCGCGTGGTAGACGACACGCTGGGGGTTTGCGTGATTATAGTTCGCCATCGTTTTCCTCACTCCACCAATTACTATCTTACCGACTACGAGGTCCCTCTCTCTTTCATTCCTTCCTCTCCTTCTTACGCGTATTTTCTTTATCTCAATCCGTCTGCTGTGAATATCCGTTATTTAAAGGTACTTTTGATTCTTGCAGTATTCTCAAGGACGGCGACGAGGACGACGGAGAGACGTTAATGGCGGTGAGGATTGCTCCTGTAGATCTTTTGAATAACGATATCACTGTTTGTTTGTTTTTTCTTTTTTATTTTCTTGATGATATTTTTCTTTTTTTTTTTCAAGAATTCAATCACCTATATTTCCTAGTTCGGAATCTTCTTAACGATACAAGAATAACGAGGAGGTAATATTCGTATATGGATGATATTATCGGCGAGGATTATCTGTCAAGAGACTTTCGTACTTGGATACGGAATCGTTAGAAATGTCGGCCTGTGCCTTTGATCGTGGAGGAGAGTATTTGGGAATATTTTACGTTTAAAACGGCAGGACATCCCCAGGACGATCGCGCACAGCCAAAAATCTTCCTATTTCGTTCCAGTTTCGTGTTTTTGTTTTTTTTTTTATTTTTATTTCTTTACTTTGTACCTTCTTTATTCTTTCTACTCACCTTCCTTTCTCTCCGTCGCTCTTTGCTGAGAGTTTTATCTTTTTATTTAGATTTGCCCTTTTTTTTCCTCCAAAAGTCAAGAGTCAAGAGTTCTATGAAGTGTTTTAGCTTAGTACATAGGTCACACGTGGAGCTCACGCGTGTCAGGACGATATTACTATGTGATCCTTTTTTTTTTTAATTAATCCTTTCCTCCTTACTGAGTGTTCTCTTTAATATCCTTTTTCCCCTCCACCCTTGTCAATATAAAAAATTTAAGTCCTTCCTTACGTCAGGTTCTCCCCCCTTTTTTTTTCTTTATTCCCGAAAAGGATAAATCTTCAGCGTGTCCTTCGCGTGGTCGTTCTTTATTCCTTCCTTCAAATTCTTTCTCGTGCGCTCTCAGCTTCTTCGAAGATTCCTCGCAGATCGTGACAGCAGATAATTTATCTTCGCGAACGGGATGCTGCGGAGTAACGCGGAAGGAAATTCTTCCTACGTTCCTTCCGAACCCTTTTGGACTGGTTCGAATTAGACTTTTCCCACAGACTCCTTCTTCTTTCGTATCTCCAGCTGTATTTTTGTGCGCTCCGGAACTTTGTTCTTCTTATATCCTAAGTTACAACACTGAACCCGTCCCAGTTTCGGGACAAAATAATGTAAGGGTCACACGTATAGAAACTGAAAACGCTTCGCGACGTTTACGTTTTAATTATTTGTTTTTTTGTTTGTTTCTTTGTATTCCTTAAACTCGTTATTTCGTTTCGCTTTTACAGAAAATAGTTCAACTTTCTTCTTTCACCTCTCGTGCTCGTACTATTCGTTCTCTTGCGCACTCTCGCTCCTTTCTTTCCTTTCCTTTCCTTTCCTTCCTTAACTCGTTCCCCTCTCTCTCTCTCCCTTTATTTTGTGTTTCTCTTCGGAACGGATAGTGTTTACGTGTTTCTTAACTTCTTCTTTTTTTTTCCTTTATACACAGTAGTAGAGTTAGGAGTGTGTGTGTTATGTGTTATTTACAAATTTTTAATAAAATAGTTCAATAAGTTTGGCCCCGCGTGTCTGCTCCCGAGCGGCGGGAGCCGCAGAGTGAGCCAAGCCATGATATTCGAGGCGGCGTTCGGCAGCCCCCGTGTCTCTAGCATCGCCAGAATCCCCCACCACCGTCGCCATCACCAGAAGTCCAAGCTTGCAACCCCAGCCACAGCCCCGGCTGCCGACAAACCCACCCCTGGGTTCTGGCACGACACGGCATGCCCCTGGCGTATAGCATGGCGTAGCGCGCCGTTGCACGCTGTATACGTAACGCGGCCGTGGTTCTCTTTTGGTTCATGTCCGCTTGCGGAACCGCTACCAGCCTGTGAAAACCCGGATCGGAAATTTCGATTTTTATTCCGTAGCTGCCGGCACTGCTGATCCAAGTTTTTCACGCTTTTCCATCCCTCGAAAGCAGAGAATCGCGTCGAATTTTAAGGGTAGTGCTGCCACCTCGCAGTGACCTCGCGATACCGCGAAACGCCCCGCGGAGAAAAATCCCGAATAAAAGTCACCCCTCGTGCCCCGTGACCCCGCGAATATCGATCGATTCAACCCCCGGCCTACCCATCGAAAATCTAATTAGTCACCGGATCGGGAACAGGAGCCACGCGTTGCCTCATTTACCTCTTCGCCACATTTTATACCTGTATACGTTTGGGTATTTTTTTTTTTAATTCGTCCCAACAGTTAGTCGCCTGGTATCGCTATGTGAAAATTTCGCTAAGGGGATTTACCGGCTGGATTTATATACGGCGGCGGGGTTATAATTTGTCGGTTGTAAAAGGAAGGTTCCTGGCTGGTGTCGCGCTTACGCGAATTAGTATTGTTAATTGCTCAGATACGTTCCACCAAATTCCACGGAATTGCGCCCGAATTACAGAGCTCTCTTGGAGGATCGATCCTGCCGGTTCTGGGGTGTGCAAGTGCAACGTGAGGGTTGTAAGGTTGCAACCCTGTCATTTGCAGGATGGATAGATCAGGGAGACCAGCGTAACACTGTAACGCTGGATAGAGGAAAAAAAAATAATTTCATAAAACAGGAAGTGTCATTAAAGGTCACTGTGACTTTTCAACGACTTTTTCAAGCTCCACCTTGACGAAGCAAGAAAGAACCCTGAATAACGTGGCGCCGAAATTCATGAATTTGATTATCAGGCATGCCCGTTTAGTACACGCGGTGTAACTCGATAAAACTGGGTCGCGTGTCAAAGTGCGCGAAACCATCCCGAAAGGTGTCCAACTTTTTCTGGTGTGAACTCGTAAATTAGCAGTGCGCCTGCTATACACCACCCTTTTGGCTTTAAATAGAACTGGCAGAGGCTGGTGTCCAACCTAGTCTCCTCTCCTTCATTCGCTCTATCTTTCTGGCCACGTCGACCTGGGCATTTCTCACCCCACCTTAAAAATCCACAGGGGGTGTCTTTTACCCTGAAGCACCAGCAGCTACTCCTTCTTCCCAAGCTAAGGACAATCAATAAGGAAACTCTGATGTGCCTCCTGCACGTGGTCGAACACGTCTGGGTGTGGACTGGCTTGAGTTCCGTACAGTTGGAGCGCCGTAAACGATTTCGGAAATTAACCTAACCTTTTAAGAGACCACTATTCCTACCAAAAGCACAGTACACGAGGTCTGTAGTCTTCGTGAGAAAATCAAAGCAGCTTGTCTAGGAGGGGGGACTTGAGAGACCAGAGGTCGATACCCAGTTCACTCAGTCGCAGTTGGATAGGCCAAGATAGTATGAAATACTATAGGATAGACTAGGGTACGATAGGATAGGATAGGATAGGACAGGATAGGATAGGGTGAAATAGTATATTTAAGGGTAAGGCAGCAGCTACGGCATGGAAAGATAGCATAGAATAAGATCTAAATCCTGTCTCTATAACTATAGATAGTTCCTTCTTCACTATCGCCGCTCTGGTGGACTAAACCGGAACTTTGAATTACTGGTGAGCTTACCCACGCAGGAAAAAGGTCCTTTCCAGGATACGCCTTCTAGCAGGAATGGCCGATCGATGCACTCGACTCGACCCGAACGTCGATAACACCGTAATACCTACGCCTTTACAACGAACACCGGACACTTGATTTACCCAGGCGTTTTTGGGTCAATCTCTAATCACGATTAGCTAGGATCTATCCTTACGTTTTGACTATGATTTATATCCTTCTTCTTCGATCAAGGATCCCTTTCAGTTTTTAGTCACGATCGACGGAGTCACAGACTTCTTTTCCTTTGCTTTCGTACTACCGGGAAGTTAATATAAGATAATTCATGCAACTGAGCACTTTTTATCCCGTGTGAAACTTCATCGATCGACTTCATTTAAAATTTAAATGAAAGATCCACAGGGGATTGGAGCGGAACGAATACCGAGCTTCACGAACAAACTCTAACGACCCGACCCGAAGATTCGGATCGGACTTCAAGATTTTCTACGCGTCTCCCTTTTTTTGTTGCCTTTTCTCCTTTTTTTTGTCACAATTCTAGCAAACTAACGAGTTCAATTCGCATTCCTTAGGTAACTTCCTAAGTGCATTATATTATCTTTCATAAATAATTCACTGTGGCGGGATCATTAAGAGATCGATATCGAAATGCTTTCGTCCTGCTATGAAGTCGCCATTTCTAAAGCAGTAAGTATAATAAAGAAGTCATAAAAAGAATTAGACTATCCTATAATGGCAAGCCCGTCCCCTCGTTAAAGAAACTCTAGACTCAACGAGTCACGTACGAGTACTAGCCGAATACGGAAAGAGAGTCTAAAAAGAAAAGAGTACAAAACAAGGAGCAGAAAAAGAAAAATAATCTGTGAAAACTTACCAGAAGCCTGATCCACTTCGGACTTCCTGTCGACCGTAGAATCGTGACCGTTCTCCTTGATCTTCTGTCGATTTCCTGAACTATTTTCCGTTCGATTATTCGAACCATCCTGATTCTTATGATCGTTCCTCAGCTGATCATTACGTTCGCTCAGCTTCGTTATCGACTGATTACTTTTATTATTGTTAACATTACAGTTCCCATTAGCATTCGCATTGGTGTCACTCTGTAATAAAAAAAAAGTCTTCATGTTAATCAGCCACTTTGAAATCTTCAATTTTCCGATCAATTACGTAATATTATTCGTTACTGGTTTTCATCGATGAAATCTTACCGAGGTAGTCATACAGGACGTCGTGGAAGATCTAACGACGACAATTCGATTCTGATTGTGGTCGTTAGTCGAGAGAGTGGAGACGGTGCCATTCGTAAGAGCATGCTCGTGGCCATTGTGGCTGCTGGATCCAGAAATTGTATTCGAAGTGGTGGTAACACTGGTTACACCATTTCCCAAAGAAGTTTGCCTGATCACCAAAACGCTGCCCGCCGGCTCTAACACCACCACCTGCCTCATCCCCACGTTGGGTTACAGTTCGTTCTTTATCCAGGAACTCCTCTTGGTGCCTCTTCCGGTTCCTGATTAGTTTCCTGGAACCGCACTCTTCTCGCAGCTCCTTAATCTCTAGAGGATCCTCCTGAACGTCGGCTCCTTCCGACACGACAGTGCCGTTTTGTTAATTCAGCAACGTCTTCTCCTGGAGTACTGCTACGTAATATTGTGGATATATTTGTCTGGGGAGAAAATGCAATTTTTTTTTAAATTAAAATCACAAAAGTTTGATAGTTACGTTTATTATCTCTCATCAGTCTTCAGAGTGGTTGGAATTGCATGTTCAAGAAATGTTAACTTGTAATTAATGAACTGATGAACATTCCAGCTGGTATCCATCTGGAAAATCTTTCTACTGGTAATTAATGAACCGAAGAACGTTCAAGCAGTCTTTGAATTAACATTTGAATGAAAGCTACTCGCGTGAAACTTTATTCCTGGCATATTTTCTTTCTGTAAACTATTATCAAGATGCGAACGCTAGAATAATGTTCACGAAGTTATAAAATGGAGAATCAACTTTAATAAAAACAATCCAATCGATCTTGACTTGATATTATTGTTATTAAATACGCAAATAAATTCAGAAAACTCATTCCGAAGACTTTCTACAAAAATATAAATATCTTTTTTTCAAGAGAAAAATCGCTTAGCGGACTTAGAGAATTCAAAGCTCTTCTCTTTCGTACCAAGCAAATGCTAGGTCCAAAGTCTGATGATTATTCAAGAT
The DNA here is from genome assembly GCA_030142225.1 of Pachycephus smyrnensis. Taxonomy (NCBI): domain Eukaryota; kingdom Metazoa; phylum Arthropoda; class Insecta; order Hymenoptera; family Cephidae; genus Pachycephus; species Pachycephus smyrnensis. The sequence continues at coordinate 82,983 of JARQST010000230.1, forward strand.
ACGTAACTCTGCCAAGAAGATGGCCAGTGTAACCAAAAAACCAAGAAGAACCAATGTCAAAGCGTGTTTCTTGGTAAAGACGGTAACACCGTTTGAATACGCCTGTATCAGTATAAAATAAGTTAAAGTGCAAATGGAAAGAAAGAATGAGTGAACGTTTCATTTAAGTCAAGAATCTTCTAGGAGAAGAGTCTGCAAAGGACCAAAGCCGGAATTGGCAATTCCATTCAGTATTTTCTTTCCGTCCTTAAAAAAAACTCTGAAGTCCCTCTATATATAGAAAGTCGTTGGCAATGCTTGTCGCTTTCAAACTAATAAGAAGAAAAATCCGCCGCTACTGAATATGCAAGAAAAAGAAAAAAGAATCTAGGTTGGTTCGATACTCCATCGTGTAATTAGGAAGGTCAAATTGAGGGATGATCTACGCGGGAGCGTCGGGCGTCGGGCGTCGGCGTCGGCTAAAGTCACGATAGGGAGGCATTATACTTTGACTCCAGGGAGAGCGGATTCACCTTGAGGTGGGTACCCTTTCCTTTGAGAAGCGCTGACCCAATTCCGGAATACGTCACACACGAAATTCCCGTTCGAAGAATAAATTTTGGAAATCGTCTGCCAACTCGCTAAGACCAACTACGCGTGAGAGGATTGTACGAAGCACGACGATTCAAAGGCGGACATTTTTTTTATCTACCATCAGCTAATAATCGATACGAGTAATGAGTGACGCGCAATTAATTTTCATACGCATTGTATTAACTCCCAGGCGCTGAACTCCACAACTGCCAATTGGATTTGACCTGACGTCAAGCATGACCCTCGCCAATTAACTAGCTAATTAATGTATTCATTACTTTGACGCTTCAGTAGCCTGCATCTATCACGATGGGACCAGCGGTTTCCCTTGAACAATGTAAATTCTTCATTTAAATTCTCCTCTCCGCTCGAGCATGAAAAACTTTTCTACTTCGTCTCAAAATGTTGGAGAGTTACCACGCTACTCAATGTAAATTCTTTTAATTTAATAAAACCAACGAAGAATCATCTTTTTGCTCCTTACAGATTGATCATATTTTCGAACCCCGGCATAATCCCATTCACCAATATTATGGATAACCGCTTGAATGATTATCGAGAAAAATCGATCCTACTTCGAATCACATAACCATATCTGTTAAATAACCAGCAATGGATGACAGTCGTTTATCAACAATCAAGCATGACTGCTTCCATGAGTTTTCATTAGTAAATTACGTATCTACACAATGATCAAGATAAGATTTAACGTATTGTTTGTGTACAGATAAAAAACTAAAAAATTCGATTACTCGTGGCCATGAATCTGAAAATGAAACACAATCGCATCGACGCTAATTGCCACTTACGAGTTAAAATACATAGAAATGCTCCTGTAGCCGCATTGAAAACTGAACTCATTGTCAGAACGTGTCCGATAGAGGGTTTCTTTAACTATAGGATTACCACGAGGCTTCTAAGTATATCCTAATATATATTAGATCGACCGGTCGATTCTTAAGACGGTCAAAATCCATATCTTTTTATTTAACCAAAAACTGTTACACGAGAGGAGAAAAAGTAAAAGGAAAAAGGGAATGGAATACCAAAGAGAAAACGTAGAAGAAAAAAAAACAAGAAATATGGTTACCGGTTCGTTTGTCACTATGAAAAAACGTTGACAGGAAAATTGCCACGGATACACGATACGCGTGGGGACTGAAAAATCGACATTACGGACGAATTTAACTGAAGTAATCCGGTCACGTATCGACGATATCTCACGTGCCATTCGAACAAATTACACCGGAAACTTTTAACCGAAGACTTCGCAGTGGCAACTGAAATTGGCGCGAGTAACGTAACGTTACTAAAACACAACGGAACTAATCATGCGCTCGTTGCGGTACCGGGAAACGTCTGGTTTTATTCGTAGCCTGATAACGCAACTGATTAGAGGTTCGGCACAGACCCCCGTATCGTTACGGAATTATCACGGTTATCAGCGGTAATTGTCGTGACCGGGTTTCTGGAAATTGATTTTTCCGACGCTACCCGGACGTTTCCTGACGGAGCCATTGAAAAGAAACAAAGGAATAACAAAAAAAAAACAGAAAGCTATCTGTTTCTATAGCCACCATAGAGTGTCCCACTGTGTGTATATACTGGGCCAATTTCTAAAAATATCAAACAGCCATAAAACTCTATCCGGAACTACAGTACGGACTGAATGTACACAAAGCCATAATAATATTGTAAACCATGCGTCAGCGTTAATACGTATATAAAATTTAGATCTGAATTTACGCGGGTCTCGGAAGATGATTCTTTTGTGTACATATAGTATATATACGTAACTGACAAGCTAACCCAACTGAAAGAATCCCAGGGTTTTGCCCGGACATGTTGGCACCTACACATTATTATAATGCAGCCAAGAAATTATAGGCAGAGGCCATCGAACATTGTACACGATTGGTTTATTGTTTTCCTTATAAAGTAATTGTTATGGATATATTAGGGTAATTGTTGTGTGTATATACTCACGATATTTCTCCCTCGAGTGACAGAAGGCTTGTAACTCGTGCTAGAATAACTCATTTTGAAAGGACAAGTTAACCAGGTCAAACACCTTCGAGCCCTATCGGACAACACTTTATTGTTCGTTCATTTTCGCGCGTTACTTTGCGATGCACATTTGACACAGACCTTCACTCTTTCGCGTAAATATTCCTGGGATTCCGCGGTTATGCGCTCCCGGACGATCCCCGGGATCCATGACAGATGGGGAACACGACTCTGACGGTCGCGGGTCGCATGCGCCAGAGCAAAAGCGAGCAGAAGTCATCCGAACGAACCGTGAACTACTCGATGTACGTTTAGAATGGAAACTCACTGAGAAATAACGAGGTATATCTTATTCCATAGACTTGGGATAGTTTTTGGAATGATAAATGCGCGAGCGGCATCTGTAAACCTGGCGATTTTGAATATGGTTATGTTCAGACTAAACATTAATTATATTGAATCTAGATATCTTTTACATTCAATTGCAAAAACTGATCTTGCTTTTGTAGCTTTAAGATTAGATTTCTTGTATTACTTTATCTTCACGTTGTCTATTAAGAAGTTGAATGAAAATTATTGAAAACGTACAACTAAGACCAATCTCCTTCGTACGCAATCCCAATTGTATTACGTGCATGCGATAACAATGCTAATAAACGATATCACTGATGAATCATAAAGCTTATCATTATAGCATAGAAAATTCGGGACGATAAGGACTCATAACCATAGCTAAAACAATAAAAACGCGTTAGAAGTTCTGCGTAAATCGAAGATTTCGGTTGCGTCTTTCATCGGAAGACAAGTTAAAGGGTAAAATATATGTGACCCATATTATTCCCGTGAAACAGTCGCCCACGCGTCCTTTCCTTTATAACGCAACGTTTAATTTATAGTTGCAATAACCTCGTCTGAGTTCTTAACGTCTGCCGGCCAATGCCCGATGCTGAATCACGCAGCTTTTCAGCTGTAAAAAAACAACGGCGCTTGCGTTATACGTCTACGTGGCTTCTACATTTCTCCCTACAAATTTACTGACAAGTGCTCGTCTTCTTCATTCCTTTGTGAAACAGCATATCCAACAGTTCAAACTTATCTCTGAGTTTCTACTCTAGGAACGTATCAGTGAGTTACTCGATGATTCAAACAAAACGTCAGTATCGTCAACTTGTGTGCAATCAGGGAATTTCGTGACGCTTCGATGATTAGTGGAGAAGGGACAGCAATTTTACCTTGAATCTTCATAAGTAACGTGATCGAACGTAACGTCGTGAGTTATCCTTTGGTAATATTGATCTTGTACGTGAGATTCTTTTTGAGAAATATTTAAAACAAGAGGAGCAGGGTGTGGTGACAGTGTTTATTTATAGATTTTGATAAGCATTCCCTCGTGAGTATATTGAGATTCGTTTATTTTCATTCAGAAAGGAATAAGCTGCTGACTTCCTCGTTCTTACATGGTATAAGTAGAATAATTCGTTGAGGAATATATTGCACAATTATCTTTACGATACTGACGCTTCATTAACGTCACTCGAATCCTAATGGCTGATGTGGATTATGTAGTATTAATTTTCCATCATTTATATATTTTATCTAGAAAAGGCCTCTTTTAACGACACATCATTGGGTCTCTTATAAATTTTTCAACGATATTAATGCAAGTCTTTTGATTTTTATAGAGAAACACTTCGACAATGTCTCTGTATCCATCTTTGGAGGATATGAAGGTGGATCATATGATGAAGGTAGGTGAAAAACTTTTGTCTACTTTGAATATACATATATATTGTTAAGTCTGGAAATGTTGGATGTTAATCTTGGAATTGTTTAATTTTCAGGCTCAGCTGCATGCTGAATCTCAGTATGTTGCTCAATTGCCTAAAGTTCAAGCACCTGCGGAGCCATCACCTCCATCATATATGGCTACCTCCTCTACACAGCTCTATCCTTTTCTGGGGGATTATATGGGTTTGGAATTGAGCGAGGAAGTCATTGCTCAGAATATGCCTGAATATGCAGTTGCTACTAGGCCTTCTGTAAGTATGAGATTTTGTGTTGTATGTAGATGCAGTATATGTACTAAGTCATTTTTTATATAGATGGATATTGGGGTGCCAACTGCACAATCTGGACCACTTGCTGGAATGGTTGCTCCATTATCAGGACAGTCTCTAGGTTTACAGAGAGCTCAAGTTACTAATGGGATCAGAGAGGTAAGGTTGAATCATAGACATGATTTATGCAGATTCTTTTATTTATGCTTATGTTTTAGCTCACATTGTGCAAAGATAAGGAGGGAAAGGTGGGCATTAGAGTACACTCTGTTAACAACGGAGTGTTTGTATGCCTAGTAAGCAATGGATCTCCAGCTGCGTTAGCTGGATTACGTTTTGGTGATCAAATTCTTGAAATTAATGGAGTATCTTTGGCTGGATATTCAATGGATAAAGTACATACTCTGCTTCGTAAGGCTCCTGTTAATGGTATCAAAATAGTTGTTAGAGACAGGTCAGTTGTAAAGCTACGTTCTTACCTGCTTTGTTTTATAATGTTTATTGTGTCACTTTTTACTGACACTATTATTCCGGAAAATTTAGACCTTTCGAGCGAACAATAACTATGCACAAAGACAGTCTTGGTCATATTGGATTCCAATTCAAAAATGGCAAAATCATAGCATTGGTTAAGGATTCCTCTGCTGCTAGAAATGGACTTCTTACGGATCATCAAATTCTGGAAGTGAATGGAAAGGTTTGTTGACTTCTATATCTCTAAATGATCTTGCTTACCATATGATTTCTAACATTGATTATCATGACTTGTAATTTTTACAGAATGTAGTTGGCCTCAAAGACAAAGAAATCACTGCGGAAATAGATAACGGCGGAGACATTATTACAATTACTGTCATTCCTTCCTACATATATGACCACATGATTAAAAAGTACGTAATCTTATATAATTTTAATATCCGTATCTAATTCGTTAATTCGAGCCACTAAAACGTTAAACAATTTTTTTAGAATGTCAGGTAGCCTTCTCAAGACTTCAATGGATCATTCAGTGCCGAATTTATAAAGAAAGGACTTCGCTGGAAAGTTATTCTCAATATTGCTCTACCTAATATTCGTACACTAAAATGTCAACATTACATTTAATCATTTCTATTAAGGATCCGATTAGAATAAGTAGTCTTGATACAGCACGTCTTGGGTTGCCTTGGGTCCAAAAAACGACGTGAATAATTTCGAAAACCTGGGATAGAGTGATAAACGAAAGAATAGGATGATCAATGAGAGAGAATGACGAGGAAAAGAAGATTGATGTGATCGTGATATTTCACGAATATATGTGCCAGGTCATAGGATGACCCCTTAATCAAAATTATATTTTCTGGTAGAATATTTTTTTACTCGACGTAAATGTCCTATAGAAAAATTTACCAAAAATTTTCAGACTCGTACAATTATCTCCCATCGGTATTCAGCTAATTACCACTTTTTTTCTATTCCTTTGTTTAAATTTTGATTATTGTGATAACATTATATTTACAGACTGCGATTGATGCTTTGCGATGCCACAAAATAATGAAACGAACAAGCATTATGTATTTTATTATGAAACGTAGACACATTAGCACCAGTGTAGACTGGATAGAATTTTTATTGCTTAGTTACTAGTTTACATAAAGTATGGTGTTTTATATTACTCGTTATTTCTACCGTGCCACTATCAGTAACAGATTGTGTTATATCTAGGGTATTAAAATAGTTATTTTCGTACCATGGGCGTAAAGTACAACTTTACGCCCGCGGGTGATCGAACGCGCCCGAGGGCCGGCG
>JARQST010000231.1:0-17681 GCA_030142225.1 Pachycephus smyrnensis
AAATTTTGCGAGTTTCGCTCGAGGTACTCGGGCGACGATCGCTTGGCGCGCGTGGTGGGGCAGTGGGCCGCTCGTGGCGCGGAGAGACGTGTAGCGGGGATATCGCTCAGGACCGTTTAAATATTTTTATTTGTGTTTTGTTAGAGTTCTTAGGTTAGAGGGCTTGTGTAGCCTCTTACGGCACTTGTGTGACCCATCACAGCATTGGACAATTTTGACGATACTTTTTAACTGAAACACTTTCAGTTTATCGGTATCTAACCAGTACACTATTTAAAAAACAAAACATTCTATATCTTCTAAATTCTATTTTACACTAATGTCCTATCGTGCATTTATAGCGACGCTCACTTCCTCCTCTCTTTCCCAATATGCGCCGCTTATTACTCATAAACACCATGGAGGATTCGTGCGCGCGACTTTTGAAATTATCTTTTCTGATATCAGCAAGAGACAATGCAGTTATCCTCCTGAAAGTGGATTGTTGTATGAGTGGGATGTGGTATGAAACATGCACCCAGTTTACATAATATTTTTCAACTTCTATTTCTGTTTAAATAATATTTAATTATTTTCATTCGAAAAGGAAAAAATTGTATTAAAAATGCGACAGGCGCTAATTTTTAATGTATGGTTAAGCTCATCATTTCGAAACACAAAGTACATCTGCAAACTGCTGATTAACTCAATACAACAGTCTTTCCGAAATTTTAGAGACACAGAGATACATACATGTGTGCATCGACATTCATACGCACATAGATGCTATTTCAGAGTAACTGACACGATTACTGCAAAATGAAAACGGGTCAATACCTACAAATCTTAAGAAGCACAAGAAAAGATATTTATTGCTACGCGAACGGTCGTCCAAATTGAAACTCGTTTCACATAGTATCTGCAATCCACAGTCCGTCTTTCTGGAAGGGCCAAAGACTAGATTCGAATTCAGCGCCGAAAGTAATTCCATCAATGGATGGTGGTATGGGTGGTTGAGCATTTATGCGGCTACGTTGGCGTCGCCCTAATCAACACTTCGCCTCCGCAAACACTGATGAAAAATTCTCCGTTGAGATATCCATTCCTCAACCCCCACTCTCCTGGTCTTACAATATCCTTTCTTCTTAAGGACGCGGAAAAATCGAAAAGTCCGCCCGAGACGAATGAGAAAAAGGCCGGAAGTAGTATGGGGCAGCGACTTGGAGGGTCGTCATTGGTTCATGGGGTCGAGAACGGGGAGCAAGAGATGAGAGAAAATGCGAGAGAAAGTGAGAGAGAATGAGAGAGAATGAGAAAGAATGAAAAAGAAAGAAAGGCGCTTCTATTCAAGCATGGCTTAACAATCTATCTTTTCAGTGCGACGCTACTTCGTTCCTCTCGACTCCTTTCGGTTTCTATCGGCTTCTCCCGAATTCTTACGAAACGCAATAGCAACCCTCACTACTTATATACTTCTTGTTATATATATATATATATATATATATAGTGCTATATATATATATATATATATATAGTGTATATATATATATATATATATATATATATATATATATATATCGCTTTCATAAAGCACCGTAATCATATGTGAATTTATAAATATATAAGTACCCTTACGCCATTACTTACTTCGTGGTGGTGTTAGGGACAAGAGCAAGAAAATAGAAGTAAGTTTTAATAAACCAAGATGTATAAATGTTGTATTGTTCCAGTTTGGCAAAAATTCCTTTGCAGAAATGGAAACAGGTCTTATGTGTCCTTCAGTCATTTCCTTCTTAAGCCAGTCTGTGTTACATTTATAATATTATCCTTCGGGATTTTCGGGTACACAGATATATATTCGGTCCGTGACATTACTGTCACATTCAAGGGTCTCTTTTACATTCTAATTCGTAAGGATATAACCCTTCTAAACGACACTGATCTCGCGAACAATTATAATATGTTTATCAATTATTAGCTACATCATTCATTCATTCTGAAGTATCCGTATGACATTTCGAATTGTTTTCTATATTCTTTTTAAATCCCTTTGTTCAGTTAAGTTGGTTAGTTTTATGAATTTCTATATGATTTTTGACGATAACATCATTTTCACATGTTCCTTGCGTTTAAGACACTAAATAAAAAATTTCAGAATTTTATATTTTTTTGTACAAATAATTTATGCATACGTTTTCCGCACACAACACATACATCCAGAAGTCATCTTTAAGATATTCGAAAAACAACTTCTGTTCTATTAGACGCTATAACTACGACTTCTGAAGATTATGTATTATCTGAGTGGTAACCAGCCTCACGTAAACTATTGCAAGATAAAGTACCCTCAAAAGTAAGCATTAAATTCACGAGTAATTTTCACCACCTCCTGAGGATGGTTTAAGTTCGAAAATCCATTCTCCACGTGTCCGTAAATGGGTCGTTTCATTTATAAAAGTAAAGATGACCTTGATATCTCGAAAAAATGCAACTTGAAAACAATAATTTTTATTTCGTCGGCTGTCTTCCTTTGTATAAACGTTAGGTGACTCACCCTGTATAAGAATGCATACGAATAAGTTCAAGTTGTTCAAATTTCTATTGCCGTACATCGTTCCACATGTATTTTGGTCAGACTTGAATCAATTGCTGAAAAATTAGTGAATTAATAAATGTTTCAAAAGTTACTATTGCTATCATTTAGCGTTTTCGCCTTAGAGATGTACGAGCTCGTACAGCAGCCGAATGGTTCCGGAACTTGCCAAATAATTCTTATAATTTCTGAGCGGAGATACCAACGATACGTCAAGCACATGGTGCGATTCATTTTCTACATCACAGCCTTAAGGTGACTGGGGAGTGTAAACGGCCATTTTGAATTTCCAATCACGAAAATCGTAAATTACACGGAATTAATGCATTATCCTTATCGAACTGGAGTGCACGCAGATTTGTGTAAGTTCCATAATTACTGAAACGGCACTTTCGTAAGATATAATTGCGAAATAAAGGAATGAGATGCATGCAAAATTTTGGCACGAGCATATTTCACGTCAAAAAATTGCACGCAACTCATACCTTCGTTTGTCAATTATTCCGCATAAAAATATCATGCAAGTAACAGTGCAGCTTGCAAAAATCTGCGTGCACTGCGTTTGCGTGAGAATTTATTAGTACATTCTTATAAATTACATATTCCATTTTGAGGCTAGAAAGTACTCCCCAATCCCCTTAAAAGTACACGAAACAAAAGAAACATCAAACACGCGCTTGGCGTATCGTTGGTAAACAAAAAATTTTGAATCTCCGCTCGGAAATTATCGGATCTATTCGGCAAATTCCGGAATCATTCGGCTGCTGTGCGAGCTCGCACATGTTTGAGCCGAAAACGCTAATTCATATTTCATAGAATTGTTATTGTTATTACTGTTCTATTGTGCAGCACACAGACGTTACGATGACTATGCAAATTATGCAACTTCTCGATTTTGTTCTTTTAGTATAAATGCTTATTCATATAAAAATGGCAAATGAAACTTACTACGGGTGGTAATGAGTAATCGGAATGAGCGGGCTTATTGTCAGTTTACAACCAATCGAAGGCGGAACTTAATCTCGCTCCGGAAATTGCGGGACCCAAGGTTCACCCACGTCAGATCGAGATACCAAGACAGTGAGACTCTATTATAGACGGGCAAATAAATAATTCCGATCTGTCGAGAGAATGCGAAGAGCATGTCCCATTCCTCCTTCGAAAAATCTTGTTTCTCACTTTTCACTAAATTATTAGTTGACGGCACAGAGTACAATTGATTATCAATTAGCATTCTCTTTTGTCATCTGCAACCCTCGGCACCCCAATCACCATAATTAACAGCTTCGTCTGACGAATAAAATATTTCACGTAAATACAAATGGTTGAACATTGCAACACTTCTCTTCATTGTTCTTTGTTGTTATTTTTTCACGCATCGAAGAATCTTTGTAGTGCGAATTTGCGACACCGCGAGATTCGTTAAAAACTCATATTCGACATCACTGCCGAATTAATTTGCAAACACGTATAAATATTCATACGTACCCAAGTGAATGTGTTAAGTAAGCGTTAAAGGTTCGATTCAAGTGTATGAAAAGTAATGTACAATTTCAAGTAGTCACAGATATATACTGCTGATATCAAAAGTGTGGAGGCGAAATTATACTCAAAAAGAAATTGTTTGACCGAGGATCCATTAATAGTACATTACTATAATCGGATTACACTTGTATGAGTTCTTCTTCTTCTTCTGTTGGCTTTAACCTCTTCACAGTGTAAATACCAAGCTTAGATCGATTCAAAGTGTATACATAAAAATATACCGAGTGGAATAAGGAACGAGTAGAGGGATTAAAGTAGTAGAGTAATATGGTACGTAGCTTAACGAGTCACTAAAGGGCTTGGCAAATGGCGCTTTGTCTGCATCCCCATGTCGTGAAGATCTTTTCAATAGATTTTTTCAGCATGTATTAGATCACGTACTAAAGAGATGAATAGTTTTGGTGTGGCATAACAAATAATACTTTTTTTTTCGTAAATGAAAATGTATTCTCATATATTATTGTTATTACTTTTGGAGTCTAATGGTCTATTTAATCAGTTCACTGGTGGACCCGAAATTAACGTTTTGTGCCAAAACTGGGGAGAGCCAATAATTTTGTATTCCACATGGAAGCTTATCTACAAGGGGTTTCTTGGGTTGCTGACGACGAATCCAGAGTCGAAATTTCAAAATTAAAAATGGTGGATCTGATATGGCGTTTTCTAGTGATATTCAGTTCGAACTTTGATATTCGATTGTCAATATGAATTAAACTCAGTATGTACATGTTTTTTTCAGTCACTAATGATATATCCAAGGTTGAAATTTCAACGTCCAATATTAGAGGCTGCGGTAGGATTTTACACTCCATTTTTTAATAATTTTTTGTTTTTAAATTCGAAACATTTTTTTGTTTTAAACTTTTGGTATGTTTCTAATTCATTTAATTTTTACGTTTTTTATCTCATTTTCAAACTTTTTTATGCCTCGGATCGGGTTTTCTAAATCATATTTTCCGTGATGAATAGATGAATAAATGATAGACGATTTGAAATTTCGATCCTGGATTTGTCATCAGTGACCGAAAAAACATGCACATACCGAGTTTGATACGTATCCACAAGGGAATATCAAAGTTAGCTGCTAGAAGCCGCCATATTGGATCCGCCATTTTGAATTTTGAAATTTCAAGTTCAGATTCGAAATCAGCGACCAAAAAAACATGTGTATATCAAGTTTCATGCAAATCCGTTAAAAATTGACAGAGATATTCATGGTGCTCATATATGACATTACCAGTCGTAGCACTTTTATTTTTCGCCCATATATGAGTCATTACCAATGAACTGGTTAATGGTTGTGTTTATTTATACTGTAAGATTAAAAAAATATTTTTATACATGTAGCTATGCATTATTCTACTCGGATCAATCGAAATTTTGTGGTAGAAAATCGAGGTATAATGGAAATCTATATCTCCAAGTTGTTGAGTTCCTTACTTCTTACTTTTAAAAATGTCTGATGTAGAAGACTATCATAGATATGTTGACAATATTAACATTTATCAACAGCCATATTTGACTGAGTAGTCCAGTTTACTTTTTGTTTATAAAACTTAAAAATATAATATTATGTTATCGACCTAACGTAGGTAGTATGTGCAGCACCACGTAGCCGTTCACGCACGATGGAGGTGTTATTAACACGTTCCATGCCGGATAATTTTTTTGGTTAGTTTCCATGCAGGCAGCGTGGGGCGTATACGTATATAATTTTGAGTACGATATAGCGCACGTTGAACTGAGTATACGGGAAAAAATGTTCTGTAAGATAAGTAATTTTTACATTTCTTACCGGTAATTATATATTATTTGTTAGGAGTTTGTTAGGAGTAATGCTTTCTCTCAGTTAGCAGTAAATACATCGCTGCGATAAACGCAGTTCTGACAGGTTAATTTTACATTTAAAATACGTTTAGCAGTTGCTACTGTTAAATAAAACATTAAAATATATGCAATATCATATAATAATAAAATATGCATTATCACAATGAGACATTGAAAAATTTATTAAAAAATATTAACAAAAGAAAAAAGGGTTATGTTGCTTCACCTACTTCCCCAAAAGCGGGGTTTGAACACGCGATGACTGGGATACTCGAAGTGAGAAGTGTGACACTCTACCCACTGAGCCACCAGTACAAGTTTTAAGTGCTTTCTCAGTTAATATTATAAACAGCAATAGTTCTATATACGAAAAATGTTTATTGAATTAAAAAAAAATGATTTAATAATAATCAGAATCTTTTAACAAAGTCTCGTTAGACACATATTGAATATTCTTTTAATTGTTTCAACTCTTAATACGATTTACAGCTATTCAATGAGAGGTGTATCAATTTACTGTTCCCATAAGTATACATTTATATATCTACAAAATAATGGTATCACAATTTTTTGGTGAAATTTACTTCTTCGAAAGTAATAGTAACCTAAAAATTATGTTATTTTTACTCAAATTAACATAAATTTCACTTTAATTTATTTACTCCCTTAAAAAGAAATTTTTAATATCCTCAGTTTTTACCGTATATAAATAAATTGTAAGTGTACGTGAAGTTATAATGTATGTACAAGTGACACCATCGAACTACCGATAAAATAGCTGTCATATTTTTTGGATCGTAAAAATGTACAGTACTGTAAAAGCATGTACTATATACATACATAGATACTATGTACCGAATATTCGATACATCATATGTGTACATATACAGTATATGCATATCCATACACTTGTAGAGTAGATGTCGCTCATTATGATAGAACTATCCCTAAAATGTCGATTTTTCACTATTTTTGAATTTTCAAATATTTTTATTTTATCGATTGTTCTATATAATAACGCTTATTATTATTTATTATAAATAGACGAACTTTTATGCAATTTTTTATTATCATGTGTCTGGCCTCATACAATATTTTGAATCATTCGATTTCTTGTAATTTAATCTTACTTGCATGCTGATTTAAGAATAATATTATTAAGGAGAGACAGGAATAAATACTGTCAGATTATAAATAGTGTTGACTGGTAATAGAATTTGTATCACGAAAACAATTTAACCTCTTCAGGGACGAATTTCTAATTTCAGTTATAACAGTCTTTTTCAGAAATATATAAGAAGCACTTTTACTTACCTTATGGCAATTAGGATTTATTTTCTGGTTAGCAAATTTAGTAAAGATTGCACATTTATTTTTGTAAGGGTTTTGCGAATGGAAATAGCTTTTCTATAGGACGTAAACTAACTATCCACATACAGTGCCCTCCAAAAATTAGTTGAAATGAGCTGTCATATATTTTAAGTAGAACTGCCTTCAATAGTATTTCTTTATTCGAAAGCAGCAACATTGTTTTCATTTCAACTCACCGCGGTCTATTGCATTTTAAAAAAAGTTACGAGAAATTCTTATCTCGTACGCCGCCTAAACGTAAACAATGGTTGCGTAGTCAAAAGTAACGCGTCAAAAGTAACGCGTCAAAATTTAGTTTAAGTATAACATTCCAGCAGATCACAAGCGTGTTTGTGCCTGTTGAAAAAATTTTTGTTGGCGTTTCAATTCTCTCATATTACGTGTATACGATTCAGTATTTATTTTTTTTATCACGATCAGGACGTCCAAGTGTCACTACACCTAAGGAAAATCGACTTATAGTGCGCCTTTGTAAAAAAAACCCGCACATAGTGGTGAAGGAAATTCAAGAACAACTACAGAAAGCAGGTACTGTAGTCTCTCAAACTACCATCAGAAGACGGCTTCATGATGCAAAATTAAGAGGACATGTAGCAAGAAAAAAAACCTCTATTGTCCAATGTCCATAAAAAGAAAAGACTTGAATTCGCGAGAAAATATGAAAACAGATCTTTGGAATTTTGGAAAAAGTTATTTTTAGTGATGAATCCAAGTTCGAATTGCATGGAAATCGTCGACGTCAAACAATTTGGCGATCTAATCGTGATAATCCACTTGATAAGAAATACCTTCACAATACTGTGAAACATGGAAGCGGTGGAGTAATGGTGTGGGGATGTTTTTCTTGGTCTGGTGTGGGACAACTGCATGTGGTTGAAGGTAACATGACTGCTCGTATGTACTGCAATATTTTAAGAAATAATGTACAAAAATCTGCTGCCGCAATGGGATTGTGTCGGGATTTTATCTTCCAGCAAGATAATGATCCCAAACATACGGCTAAAATAACAAAACAATATTTGAAAGAAAATAACATTAAATTAATGGATTGGCCATCTATGTCACCGGATCTTAATCCCATAGAAAATTTATGGGATGAAGTGGACCGTAGAATTCCTACAACTTCGAGATGCAGTATCGATAAGTTCAGAGACAATATCTTGGACACATGGTCTAATTTGCCTGTAAATGTTGTCCGAAAGCTGATGGAATCCAAGCCACAAAGGCTTAGAGCTGTGATTCAAAATAAGGGTGGGCACACAAAATACTGAAAACAAAATTATGTTCTTTGATTAATAAAAAAAATTGGTTATTATAATTTCCACTAACTTTTGGTGCTAAAATTTTATGGAAGTAATTACATCATTTTTATTTTGTAGTGCATATGGATGCCAATAATTTTTAAGTGTATGTTATTTGATTATTTAAACGTTGCTCTTTTAGATGCAACAAAAATATTGATTAAAATTGGTGTATATTTATTTTACGTGGTCTTTGAATTTTTCACATGACAATTTCAACTAACTTTCGGAGGGCACTGTATGTGGCCAAGGGCGTGAAGAGGTTAAAAGATGCGTATGAAAACAAATATGATGTTGAACGAGAAAAAAATACAAGTATAGAATAATTTACGTAACATTTAATAACTGTAAAAGCATACTCTTTCTCACAAAGTCTTATCACAAAGTCTGTGGAACATATCAAAAGTAATCTGCACTTACCGTGGTAGAAATTGGTTCGGGCATTCCCTGTTCTCGGCTAGCGGCTAGACGAGAATAACCAGGTGTTCCCAGATAGGCAAGCTTGACAGGGAATCTCGACAGCCGAAATCGGGCGAACTCGTCTATAATTCAATCGAGTGACAAAAGTATGCCCGCTAGATGTCAGGGCGCGAAACAATGAACCTGCAGTTAAAGTGTATCTCTCAAATGAATATATCAGAATAATATTCTTACATGGCACACTTTTTAATAAAAGTGTGTAGTGTAACGTAACACCTACACTAAGCTTCTTGGACACCTTGAGTCTAATCAGGACATTTCTGACAGGACAGGTTATGATAGTGGGTATAAATACATAAGTTACGTAAGGCGTAAGTATATTGTGGTTGGTTATATAGTATACAAATACCTGTATCTCGTAACATGAATGACTTGCCCTTTGAAACGCCCGAATAAAAGTCTGGCAAACTAGACGAGGGCCTAGTGAAATCCGCATCATGATGCTATGAGATAAACTTCAAACCGTATCTACCGTATACTTTGTTAGAGTATGAATGAGATAAAATTATCTCTTTCATTTAGCACGATGAATGAAACCATCATATATAACTCAAATTGCCGATTGTGTTTGCATTTTCATTTCACCGTTTAATTTAGCAAATATGACTGTCAGGTGAGCACTCATAAGATATGCAACCTTGCTGCATTTCGTGATTCAACATGAAGTAAAATTGCAGCAAAATTTACATACATTTGTCTATCTGGGATGTTACTTAGGAAAAGGCGGATGCTCTAAATGATTTAAGATGGCTATTCCAGCGAATGAGGACCTCACTGTGCTACTAATTAAACGTACCGTTAAATTGAATCGACTAACTTCGTTGATTGTGTAATTCCTAATACGTAAAACATGAAACCTGAGGTATAATTTATGCTTAAATCTCAAATTTTCTAACTTCTTTTGTTCATGACTATAAAGTATTTTAGAATTATATTACGAAACAGAAAAAAGTCATTATACTCACATTTGAATTAAATTATGATGAAGCAAAGATCGCTTCTAAACATAATAACGTGTACTGCACATGTGGCCAATGTTTGTCAATATTAATTAATAATTGTAATTTTCAAAGTATAATAACATATTATGTTTGACCACCAAAATATACTATAAATATGTTTAGCAAGCGAAAATAAACGTCAGACTGACGAACTTTTAATGAGAAATAACGCAATATTTTTTTAATCAAAAATTTCAAAATATGAAAAAGCAAAGCATTATGATATCAGTCAAGTAGAAAAATCGCGTCTGTATCAGCCTAAGAATTTTCTACTACCTCAACGGTAAGAGATTTGATTCGAATCGTCAGAAATCCTCGAGTGGATGCGGTGTAGTGGTAGGCCAGACGGCCGTTCTTGAATGCCAGCATCTGAACGATGCTAGATAAAATAGAGTTTTATTGTTTAAGAAGAATGGCCACAATGGAAAATACTTTAATATAATAGATATGGTTACTTGAGTACAGAAAGAAAAGAGTATAAAAAATATTCTTAGGATTTGATCTTTCCAACTATCATTCAACAGTATCAATTTATATCCGAATGGGTTTGCTAAGGAGCATCATAACTGAGTGTTTTTTAATTTATGACATTGTGTACAGAATTATTTAACCTTTAGACTGCCGCAGATTTTTCCGACGGTATCGGCACTTTTCGGAATACATATTCAATATATGTCATAAGGGGTTAAGTTCCTAAAGTTATAATGTTATAGTTTGCGGTTACTTCGGCGATTTTTTTTTCCTAATAAAATCGTGTTTCTTAGGGATAAAGGGTGTGTTTTAGCATAAAATAACGCAAATAATATATGAATATTCATCATATAACATGTTCAGGTAGTACATTCATGTAGTGTTTATGTTACAGCAAAGTAACATTGTTATCGTGGATGTAAAAATTATATTATCAAAGTAACATGCATTTCATGCACATAGAGGGCTTAATATTCGCTTCAGAGTATGTCACAGGTATGTTACAATCACTAAATAAAAACATTCGGAAAGTCGCGAGCAGTGATGTACTATTCCTGTCATTGATAGGTTTTTCGTACCTGTAACTCGTACCTAAAACTGTTATTAATATGCATCCCTGATGCAACGTTAACGTAACTGTATGCGTTAAGAAATATGATCACAATCATCCGTATGATCGCGATCATCTGTAACACTGACCAAAAAATCGAACACTTCTACTATATCCCTCTTTGCCTCCTCATGCGCTGTTCTCCTTTTCTGCCGAAATGATACAATACTAATGGGTTTAAGCCGTTTCTGACATATTTCCACATTATTTGATATATTTATACTTATTAATCTTCTAATCACGTGTATACTCTGAAGTCTCTAATCTGCCGTTGGAGAAAAACTGGGTGTGACTAACTATTGTTCGCATATATCATTACACTCAAATATTTTGTATTTCTGTGATATTAGTTTAGTTACGCACTATTGACATTAAAATTATGATACGAATGTTGTATACACTGATTAACGTCCCACTTATGTCACTTTCTGAGAACAAAAATTATTCCATGGAGGAACACATAATAGCATAAATGTGATTCGCCATAAGTTACTTCCTGGGAACATATCATTATTGCGTTACTGAGACATATAAATATATTGGATAGGATTTACTTTCGATATGTCATAGTGATGTAATATTTTGTAATAATAATTATATTTCTATTGTGATATAACAAGTACATCGAGGTTTCACATGTACTACCTAGATGCCTAGCCTAAAATGGAGACTTGATAAATCGTAACTTCATCCGATTCTCATGCATGAAATTAATATTTAGGGGTTTTTGAGGTCACTGTTTATTAATCTGTACTAAATTCCATAATTAAAAATTCCAAAACTTGGGTCCACCATTTAATTTTGAAATGCCGACCTCAGATTCGTAATCAACGATCAAAATCCCCCTCACATTAATTTTTAAAAGTTTGATGTGTAAAGCCGCCTTTTTGTAACAGCCAGTTTGAATTTTTGACTTTTGGTTTCAGATTCGTAATCAGCGGCTCTAAAAATCTCGGTAGCACTTTGGCCTTTACAATATTGCCGACAGTTTTAACAAAAATACTGAAGCCTATATATAGACTTCCAGCAGTCTAGAGGTTAAGAAAAATGTACCACTTGAAGGTAATTTTATCGTAGAAATGAAATAGACATGAGAACTTCATATGATTCTCTTGAATAATTTTATATATATAGGGTATGAGGTTATAAGTGGTGCTAAGATTTTGTGCATAAAATAATTTTTTTATAACTTAAATAGAAACTTTGTTACTACCTTACTCCTTTACTGTACAAACGTACATTCTTATGTTCTTATATAGACTTTTAATAGGTGACAGAATCGACAAGGTGATTTGGCTTGTGAATGTAGCAGTAAACGTGTTTGCCACGAGGCACCACCGTGTTTTGACGCAGTTACATTTTATGAACTCACCTTTATCAAATATTATTTTCCGCCCATACACCATTGTGAAAATAAAAGTACTAAATATTTATATATAGTATTGTTTCATATTATTTATTACAACATACAGACACTCAGCGATACATCATATCCACACGTGTGCTTATGTAAGAATACGCGGCGCATCTCTTCTTTGCGATAGCGTGTACATAAAATATGACTACGTTTTCTTTTGCGGTTGTGCGTAAAAGGAAAAAAAATAATATAAAACAAGATAATAAGAAAATCAAGGGAATATTTAAATAGCCAGTTTTTTGTCGGCTGTGTTTTATCTTATTTTCTTCTGTTATCTGTTGTTTTTATTTGTTCTGTTCTTCACGTGACTGCAAGAAAACTCGCCGGAGTTTCTCAATTAATAAAGAAATATGAGGTTCGTGATATCCCAGCTAAATCGGGAATGACGTACGTTAGGTACTCCCTTCTTCTCAATTTTGCACGCATGCCCCCCCCCCCCCCTCTCGCCAGTTATATTTCACCGTCATTTAATACTTCTCTTATTGCCGCCATGTATCTTTTGTTAGTTTCATTACCTGCCATGCAAGTGTTGTAAGGGGGGGGGGGGGGGGGGGAGTACGGGCGACAAGATGGACATTAATGTTAACACCAGGTGATTTATATTTCGAACTAATTAGAATCTAATGAAAAAAATCGTTATCGTGTCTGACAGTTATCTAAATTTATTCCTCGATGAAAAATACATATTTCGTTATGATAATCGAAATGTATGTACTGCGTGATCATTAATTTAATAAAAATAGGTAAAATAAATCATGAGTGACATTCATGATACGATGCTCACCTAGCACACTCATTAGCTACGCGCAGACAAGCTGTTCGTAGAATTTTCGTATAGTGTGAGTGGAACTCGGAATATTAAAAAAGTTGGAATCGTTATACGCTGAGCTTCAACCATTAATTGCACTTCTTCCCGACCGTCTGATTAACGTCTACGTTCCATCAACATAGCCACTGCCACTGTGAAATTTCTTCAAAATTTATTACGCAAAAGATTGGTTTGTTCGGCGGATTCTTAAAGTTTGTCTAATTAATTTGTTGAACAATTTTTAACTGAACAAAGGACAATTCAAATGTAAGTGTAAAGTATAGATACAGATTTCTGTACATATATACGCATGTATAGTAAAATTTACATATGCATATGTATATATATAAGTAAACTTGTCAAGGGGTAGTTATGAGGACACTGCCGATTATGTGGCGCTCGCAACGGCAAGCTGAAATATTTAAAAAAAAAAACTAAACCTTGGGGCATCTAGCATTGGAATTCTAACCTAACCTAACCTAACCTAGCCATTTTTAAACCCATCACAGTTCCGGGTGTTTAGTATTGGAAAAATTTTGGAAAATGTGGTGTGAGAGTCGCTTTATGGTCCTTGAAATACACCTTATATATCAAAATCTTGTCAGGACCGTTCTGACAAACTACAAGTGTCCTCATAACTACCAATATTCATGACAAAAAGTCGTGAAAACTACCCTTTGTAAAATGTATATATATATTGCAACGATTTATAATTGCACGCCGATAAATATTCGGCCACACCAGCGCCCTCGTGCTCCCCACACCCTGTATCGCCGGTTTCGGCAAAAGATTATCCACGCTCGTCCCATGTGCCTGTCAGCTCTCGCAGAGGAGCAAGTGTCACAATAAAGTAGAGAAATTACATTTGCCAGACCATAAGCTACAGGTACGTACACCCTTTGCCCTCTAAGGCCAGTTTAGCGTAGACAAAATCACAATTTACAATGATATCTTATCAGGCTTTTGGGCAAACATAACCGGGCCTCCCAAAATGGCAACAATTGTATTCAACACTAGGTAGTCCATTAATGAGCGACCTGAGGAACCTTAACGGATTGCAGAGCAACATCAAAATTATACGTCGGAATCATCAAGGAGCACGAGGACGCGAGGTAAAACATCGACGAGCGAGCGTAAAGACTTTAATTTGTATGTGAGTAAATGAGAATGAGTGATGTTGAGTGCGTGCGTTATTTTTGGTTTTATTTATGTGCGGGTATGATTTCGGAGTTTGAAATATCGTTTTCTCTATAATTTTTGTTACTATTCAACACAATTAATTTTAACACGCTAGTTTCTTATAACAATATGCAAAATAGTTTAAAATATTATAATATTATAATATTATTTGTTCTATATTTTCCCATTCAGTAATAAAAATCATGTCATAAGGATTTTGACTGATTTATATCGTAAGAGCAGAACTTTTAAAGTTCACTAAAGCAGCACAAGTAATTCGCACCAATGCAATAAAATTTTATAATACATTTAATGGAGACAACTTTATCAAATATTACGTACTACACACATAACGTAAATACAAATCGCAGCATGAATATGAAATTAAGCACGCGCTACCAGCGGAGATAAGTGAAATTCATAAGACGAGCCCGAGTGTCTTGAGGCTGAGCACCCGCCGACAGAATAATAGTTTAGTAGAGGGTGCGCAACAAGTGAAAATGGTGGGAGGGGCCGATGGCCAATCATAATGCATAACTCGTATCTCGCTTTGTCTTCGATCCGCTCTTCTATCTTGCCCGTCTGACCCTCTTTGGCAACTTACCACATCTTGGCATCCAAGTCAGAAATATATGCATACTGAGATAGGAACGAGTAACAGGCACATTTACTGGTTATTTATCTATGCATAACAATGTGACACAAATGTATGGAAGAGGTATTATTTAATCAGAACCTTTAGGGACAATACTTTTATATACTAGTAGATAACACAGGTATACAAGGTTGTAGTTGTTTTTCGTTAGTTGACAAATCGATTTAGAAAATCTCCAACACCTAATATCAAAATCGATCAATCAAAACTTCCAAATAGATACTCTGCTGTTTTGATTTGTTTATCAGCAATTTGCAACAAGCCCATTTTCTATGTTCATTGCTATTGCACGTATTATATTACGATTTTAGCACACTGCGATGTGTACAAAATATTTCCACATATGCTGAGAGATACGGAAACGGTGAAATATTTTAACTTTTTAAAGTATAAATATTAATTTAATAATTTGAATAAAGTACTGATTATATACCATATATGTTTTTTAATATTTAGGTTTATGAGTATCATTGATGAATTCTTTATTCCTATTGCACCAAAACGAAACCGCCGCAAATGTATGCCATTTGTAAATCAAGTGCATTTTTGTGAACACGGAAAAAAAGATTGGGTAGTACCGCAATATACATGAAAATCGGACAAGCGATGTGGTTTTATCTTTAGAAAAATGGTACAAAATATGACCTCTGGACAACTACGCTTTTGTTGCTTCACCGTAAATAATTTTACAACTATTATTTTCTTATGTTAGAATTACTTTGTTTCTTCTCCAATTTAGTTTTATTAATGTCGGTTTCATGCCTTACACTTGTTTCCATCTTTTTTTCAATTTTACTCTCATGTGATGGGACTGTACAGCTGGGACTACCTTAATATCGCTAATGTAAGGACACAATGTGGCAAATGTAAAGATATGTATCCAATATGCAGCAATTCGGTTTGGTTAATATACAGCTCTGCTATTAGCAATACTTTATATAGCTGTACCGCCCAAACTGTTTTCTGTGCAGTCATTGAACGTGAGCTTCTTACATATACTAGTTGCCACTACTTTATTCGCATTGTACTGTATTTACGTTCACACAGAGTTACATACACTTATAGATATTAATGACTGTGAATTGTTTTGCATTCGATACAGAGAAATGTATGGAGTGAAATGGAAAGTCGAACCATCAATGAGAAGAGCGTGCCAAATGTGAATGAGGTGTATCATAAAACTATACTACGTACTTGACCCGGACAACGGGTCTGAATACTAAGTAGGTTTAAGCCAATACTTCGTCCCAATATTCCGAAGTTCTTACTTATCACGTTAATCATAGACATACATTCTTCGGCCCCCACCCCGTAATGCTCATCTTTCCATAATTGATAAAAATTCTTAGAAACCAACTGTAGTTTGAATTTTCTGAATTTTACACTTCGTAAACTATGAAAAATAATTATTTATCTAGGTATAAATAAATGTATTTATTACATTGTATAAAGTATTAGGATTCATTTAAAGTAATCTAAGAGGAATGGCAATTTTTCGAATAACCGTTTTTCTAGCCGGAGACTACATGTAGGGTTTGATGAATGTTCTAGTACGGCAGAGGTTTTTGAAATAGGATGGTCAACGAAAAAACGAAAATTTGTATGGATAAGAGTGGGGCAATGAGGGGGCGGCAGGAACAGAAGCATAAGTGAGAGAGCTTTGAACGTCTTAATGAGATTTTCTGCTTCTGCTTTTATCGACTGCGTTCGTCTAGTCCTCTCTACCTACATCGCTTTTCCCATCTTTTAAAATTTTATCATTTCATATTATTGCGCCTTTCGACTATGCATCAAAAATCCTATTTAGAGCAAAAATGTATTTTTTTTCCTCTTCGTTTATCGGAAGTTTTTTCGCTTATAGGACAATGTAGCAAAGTTAACTTGCTGCAAAAGACATTTCATGCGACCACAAAAAATAGGAAAGAAATGACAGAAAGATGGAAAAACGAAATGAAATAGAAAAGAATGGAAGAGTAGGAAAGCATCGCAGCGAAACAAAGAGATGAACGGAAAAGAGTGAGAAGCATGTATAAAAAGATCCGGAAGTACAGAGCTGACGGCTCTGATTATGGGGGCAGAGAAGATTGGTAAAAAACTAGTTGTCCGAGCAATAAAATAAACTGCACCGTGCTTGGCAAACTCCTCTCTCTATTTCCCCTTTCCTATATGTTCATCTTATTTTTTGTTTCTATTTCGCGGTGATCACGGACCGGAAGCGAATGTCCACGTCGTGAAAAATGATCGCCGTGGCGATTCCGGCGTACACTATAGAATCCTCATCTCCAACTCACACCCCAGTCATTTTAGCAGCCTTCGTCGTCACGCTTAACTTACCGTTGCTACAACTTCCAGTTTACGAGACAAACATATTGTAACTTTATCGGTAGTGCAATTTCGTACGCTCCTTATGAGTGTACGAAATGGGATGTAGGTAAGTGCTCGGG
>JARQST010000231.1:33306-43445 GCA_030142225.1 Pachycephus smyrnensis
CTTTTTTGTTATTACTGCTACTCATATTTAAGTATGATTCAATTGTCATTTAATCATTTATAAAACGTTAAGTGATTTCTTATCGAGTACTACTTGGCGGGTCCGTGAGAGGTGAGGTGAGAAACACAGAAGTATTTTTGGGGGGTATAAATTTGTCTGGTTGGGATATCGTTACATGCCATTGGAGAATAAAATTGAGTCCTATCGTTGCGAATACAGCTAGTCTAGTGTATACAATATCTAATTTAACCGAATATATTATTTATAAATTTTGTAGATGTCTTGTACATATTCGAACTCAACAATTATAACTAGTTATCCCTGATCCTCTTTGTCTAAAAATTAACTAGTTAACAAGATAATAGATTGGATTTGTATTTGACTGTCTATGGAGGTAAATCAAAGGTGCATAACACAGGAAATAAAGAATGGGGAATCAGTTTCCAGTGGTAAAACGTTAAATGTGTTGCAGAAACGGAATGGTTCACCTGAGGAAAATTTGTGCAGCTAAAATAATTTTAAAATAAGACAGGAAACAATATTGCTATGCTGCATTATACCGTATGAAAATAATATTATTATTTTTATTAACTAGATTAACTCTTTAAAGCATGATGGATCGTTTTTGATCCACTTTTTTCTTCTCAGTTTTTAATTTTTTAAACTGATTTTTGCCGTTACAGGGTCCCTCTAAAACATAAATAAATCTAGGAAAAATGAAAACAAGCATTTATTGCTAAATAGAAAAAAGTTATAAATAAATAATCTGTTAAAATTAATGTTTTTGTTTTCAGAAAAAATGTTATCAACTACCTATTATTAATATTTTCTTAAGAGTTGGTTCTTAGGGGTTTTTGGGTCATTAATTACGAATGTGGCTGATCAAAATTGCAAAAATTAGATCGATTTACATGACACTCGGTACTTGGCGGTTCATGTATATCAGTCCATTTTTGCAATGTCAAATCACCATATTGGATCCGCCATTCTGAATTTTTAAAAGTCAGCCTCAGATTCGTAATCAGGAACCCCAAAAACCCCGGAGTGGCAAGTTTCATACAAATCTGAGTTATTTTGTAATTTGTTCCACCACATTGATCCGCTATTTTGAAGTCTGAAAATTTTTAAGTTTTGACTCGAATTCATAATTAGCGACTCAAAAACCCTCAGAATGCTATGTTTCTAGAAAATGGTATATAAAGAAAAATGTATACTTGAAAGGGTCAAGCAAGTTTGCAATGAAAATTCGTAAGAAACAGTTGCAAGATCAAACATTGGAAATTGTTGAAAGATATTGAAAATTGCCAGTAATAGAGATACTATTCCGTTATCAAGTCTATTTTGAAAAATATACTGTACCTTAGTTCTTAATTTTCCTTTTCTTGTTTCATTCGCACTCTGATTGTTCCGCGTCAATGGTTTGTCTTATGCCTTAGGGTTTAATCACTACTGTCAATTTTGTAAATGTTTTTATATATTTCTTAATTTCTAATTACAACAGGACTTACATGTAAGATAATATTTAAAGTATATTTACTTTTTTTTTAATACAAATTATTGTTCCTGTTTTCTCTTGGATTTTTCTTATTCTTCTTTCACTTCATCATCATATGCTATAGAAGATATACCAATACACATCCGCTTCAAAGTCTATTGACAATATTTCATATAGATATAATAAGTGTTATATATGACCTTGAATTATTTTTATTTCATTGTTATTATAAATTCACTTGCCATATCTGTATTTTATTATTTCATCCCGTCAAATTTATAATGCGTTTTGAATCCGTTTTGCGTAGGTGTACGCAACAGCTAGATACTTTTTGCAATAATATGAGGAATCATTGCCGATAAAAAAGTTGAACAACAACATATATAGCCGTCTAAAACATAATCTAACAGAATTTAACAATTTCAATGAAACTATTTCTCGATTGACTACACTTAGATTAATATTTCAAACAGAGATCCAAATAGATCCAAATATAAACGGTTACACATTATTTCACATAACATATTATCTTTCTGCGTATGATTTCGACGATATTTAGAACACTGATATATGTTTTTCTTTCGGTTAAAAATAGAAAATATAATAATGATCCTCAATCAGCCCGTTTCCGTGAAGTAAATCTTGACGTTTTCGTTGAACATTCAGGTCCATAAAACCCTAAAATTAAGACCCCATTTAGAAATATACGTGAATTTGTTAAGAAAGTCCTAATCGTACTTCCGAGACTGACATCAACACAGATACAGACATTTATTGTAGGAAAAACAAAATCCTTTTCATGACATCATCGATATCTTTCTCACGTTTTTCTTGTTTCTTTTAATAATTCGGCAAATAGAATACAAAGTTCCACTCCGATAACGAACAAATATACTATCACTATAGATGTCACATCTACGGTATAGATGTCACATCTACGGTATAGATGTCACATCTACGTTATAGATGTCGCCGATTGAAAAGCCCTTTTCTCATACCTTGACATTCTTTTGAGTAATTGGACAAAAAATAGAAACACGACAATCCTTGCAGTGTCATCGCTCTCATACAACATGTCTATAGAAGAACACGGCTCGGTCCGAGCACATGTCTAAGCGTCGGCGTCGTTGCTGGTGTTCACGCACTCGCCTGCAGGAAAGTCCATTCGGTTTGGCAGGCGGCTCGACGTCGAGCCTCGGGACCATCGCGCGGATGACGAGTAATCGATCACGAGCACTCTGCCAACACTCCCTGGCGAAGAGGATTCTGGTTCTCAACCATATCCATTGTCAATTCATTATCAAAAGTGACAAAAACAAAAAAAGATCAGTATTCTAATCTTACTATCACAATGACAACTATAATTAGTATCACGATCGATTCCACAATTTCTGTTATGAAAAACAATGGTACTATGTACGCTAGTTGAGAGTCACTGACCAGAGAGATATCTGCGGGCACGTTCGAAATGCTTTCGTGAAAAATACAGACGTACACGCCGCTCCTGTATCGATTTCTGGCCGATGGAGTATCGCGATACTCTCGTTTCATCCCCCATCCCTTTTCCCCTCGGGCGTCCCGAGTGTCCCTCCGCCTCCTTCACCTCCTCTTCAACGCCTCGCGTCGCCCACTTTTATACCTGTACCTATCTATGTATTATCTATACCCAGACTGTAACTTCGATATGTCCTGACTGAAACGATCAATGATGTATTTTGTGATGCTGCTCAAAATTGTGAAAATTATATTATACTTTTGCATTATTTGAATGAGATTTAAGGAAATAAATAATGTCTGATAAATTGGATGTTTTGTTTTACTTTGTTTGGCGGCTTTACGATCTGAGTTTGTGACGTCAAGTATTGATGCTTATTTTTAATGCATTCGTTTCATAATTTAATTAATGAAATACTATATTTTGCGACAGTTTTTACTGTATTAGTATATAGACGTTAAAGTATTTTTATATAATTCACTACTAACAATAAGATATACTGTATTATTCTCTGAAGTACCAAGGTAAGGTTGTATAAAACTTCATATATCTCCCACTTTACTCTGAATCGAATGTAGAGCCTATAATCGGTGCATCTTCCTATATAGTTAATGTCGATAACAGATACTATACTGTCTGACATTTACATTAGTTCTTGTTCCTAAGATTTAAAATAAAATTTCTAAATAGAAAGGTTTTATTTAAATTACCTAAAAGGATCAATACTCCTTCGTATGGGAACAGCATCAGGTCCCACGTTGCTAATATCTTGAAAATCGACTCTTTCTATTCGAAAGATAATCCAAGTTCAATGATTTGATATTCTAAATATTTACATTGTATAATTCTATGTATACCATTCAACTGATCGAAATTATATTTCTTGAAAAATCCACTCTAAAACATTTAAGTCTGATTAGAAAATCGTTGTATGTTCAACAATTACAATCATCAAATTCATTAAAAAACGAAATTTTGCTAGCCGAAATAAAGTGTAGGAATTTCATAACCACAAAATTATTGTCATCATCGTGAATTAAATATATCCAGTGATAACATGTTACAACCTTATATTGTTCTTCTTTGACCTTAGTCAGACATCTGTGAAATTGTTCCATAAATTGTATTATTCAAAAATATATTTGATGGGAAATATAAAATTAAAATTTCTATGATACGTAATTCTGACTTTTTACATAGAGCTGTTTTTAATTTTTTTCTATTGAGTCATACTCCGATGTTATATTGGCAGTGTCGTAAACTATCATGGTATTTCCTCTTTAGAATTCCATCAATTTGAATCACATTTTCCATTTCCTACGTACAAATAATTATTCTCATTCTGCAGTAGAATAACCTCGATGCTTATCGAACCATAAAACACATTGTGCCATTGCATCTTCTTGGAGAGAACAAAAAATATGCATTTTGTGTGTTCAAAGTCAATATAAGTGCTTCTCATCTGTCACAACTTCCATCCGACTCTTCATCTCGCAAACACCAATATTGCAATATTTATATTTTATTTTAAAGACTAGATGTTATGAACAAAATGGAGTAATGAGAGACGGAACCGTACAATAAAAAAAGAGTGTCTAATAAGGTCGGCATTAGGTCTCGAACATTCGAAAAATAGATAGGCGTTACAATTGTACATAAAAAGTATAATCCCCCATATATTAATATCTTATAATTAACGAAAAAAAATACTTAGAATACGGCGATTCAAGGTGATTCGTTGCATACGCTGGTGCCGTTGAAAACCCCCGGTGACTTGGAATACTTGGTGTTCTGGTCGTCGTAAATGCCTCCCAATTTACCAACGTGACGAAAGTAAATGAAGAGTTATGCAGTCTGTTTATCAACGATTGATCTGATCGATTATGTGCTGGCCCAAAAGCCTTAATATGGGTTGAAATCGAATGTAATTAGGAACGAATCGCAGTATGTATATTTCTATGGGATGGAGATGGTACACACCTCTCGCGCAGAATATTATTGTCCTATAATCCTTGGGCTTCTTCTTTCGAAGACTGCCGAAAGGCAAATGGGAAGAGTCCGGATATTCTTTTCGTCACGTTAACAGTTTGGACAATAAGTGGAGGGCATGAGGGCGCTAAAGTCTGTACCGGCAATTCGGCGCGTAAATATAATTGTCACGTTACAATATTTAAACTACTATTATATATACCGGCTCTGACCAACATACTCCACTCCTATTATTTGGTCATATCAAATGTTAAAGCATAATAGGGAATATTTCTTTGCATTCTGTCTAGAAAAGAAAGTTTTCGGAACAAGAATGACATTTGACACATTCATTGTAAAATTTTACAAAATTGATCCATCGTAGGACAGAATCCATTTTATGATCTTTATCTGAAATCATTTGTCGATGTTCAGAAGTCAAATGAGATAAATTCTACACGTTAAGAAAGAGAGAGAGTAAATGACTGTCAGTACTTGAGGCGACACTTACTAGGACATCAAAGAAAAATTTCTTTCTCGTTGTGGAGAAAGGGTTAATATAAAGCAAATTCATTTACCTTTGAGTTCATAAAATAATTTATGTACGTAATGTAATGCATATTTGTGCATAATATTTATTCACATACATGAATCCAATTACTTTATTACAAGTTCAAAGTTGTTCCCATTCTGCTTGTCAAAATCATTGAGCATCACATGGTTCTCTTTTCACGATAATATTATAAGCGAAACGCGCGAATTCTGCCACAGATTTTGTATACGTACACGTATACGCGTTACGATTTGCGCTGCGAATTCATCGTGGCATTTAGGAATCCTAGGTGAACATGTGGAACATGAACAAGGCTCAACTCGCTGAGGAGTATGTATATTGTAGATTACTACTGGGACACGCATTTGACCGAATTGCATTGGCGGTCTCTTTGCAACTATTTCTACTTTGACGACACGCGAACGTTCGTGACGTGCTACGTTCAAACCTTTCTACTACTGAAATATCATAGTGATGGTACATACGTACAAACAGTTCGTTACTTATATTCCATTTTTGTGTCGAGAGTCTTAAGTTTCAAAATTGTTGAAAAAGAGAGAGTGCATAAAAAGAGTATTGATTTTTGGCAGGCGAATAATTGTAGTAATTATCCCAATATGATAAGATTTATTACGGATGGGCCTTGTTCATTTATTTCGTGAACTTTATTCAAACAATTTATAAAAACTACATATAGTATATTTATATAATCGACAAATTCAATATAGTAGGGTAATGCAGTAAAGAAATACGTTAATTACTAAAGATAGGAACAAAATACAAGAATAGGGAAAGACAAAGAGGAAGAATAAAGACAATTTCTTACAAAATTTGAAGTCGAATGCATTATCGATTATAAGTTTCGAGCTTCCTATTGGAACGGTAAACACACACGTAGGTATAACTACTAGTACTAGCAGTTACTAGCAGTAGCAGTCTGGCCGCAGTAACGCAATAGCGTTCGATTATTGGCGGTGGGTTGTCAAAGGTTGCCTAAGTGTGTGTGTCTACGTATACGTGTAGGCTTGAACGTGTGTGATTGCTCGTATATCAAAGCACCTCGTATTTCCCATCCATTCCGCATCCACTTCCGCTTTCCCGCTTTTCAGAGGCGGGATTGAGCGCCGCGGTACGGCGTATCGTGCCAACTGAAAGCGAGCTGGGCCCATTTCTCTTTGTTCGCTTTAGCTTGGCACGTCTTCTTTTTGCACTTCTTTCTTCCTTCCCCTTTATTCTCTTTTCATTCAGTTCCTCTTACTCATTCCTAATCTGCGTCCTTGCAACGTCCTTTCATCCGTGCGACATACTCTTTATCGTTACGATCCCATGGTACATATATATATATATATACGTATACATTTGTTATATGTGTATATATATATACCAAAATGAAAGTTAACATCATAACGTTAATAACATCATGAACTTCGGATTCTTTCATTTGTTTAACGAGGTCACACTGCCTTGATTAACGGAAGCGTTTATTCGCATCCAACTTCGGCTGGTGCGTTTGTCGTAAATAACCATGTATATAACAAATACACTGTATACATGATATCCATCGGTACTTGCCACGACGGACTTAGAAAAATTCCCGGCATAAGGATTGTTTCCGGAACTATAAAGCGACGCTCACACTGAATCTTCTAAAATTTTTCCATTGCTAGATACCTGGAGCTGTGACGGTTTTGGTAATGGCTAGATCAGGTTTAGATGGGCTAGATGCCTCAAGGTTTAGTGTTTTTAAAAAATAACATTCCTAGTTAACTATTCATAGTTAACATGGAAATTTCCATGGATGAATGCCGCTTTAAGATACCTGATCTGAGATGAAACTCCTGTACATAATTATATACGTGCATATAGAAACGCATACCTATGTATATGTAAAACAACAAATAGTTGTGTAACAAAATGTACCACTCTTTCTTGATTTCCCTTTAAAATTCAATTTCATATTTCTATTGATCGATAACAGGGTCTATCATTCAGGCTCCATTTGCTGTGATGTCGTACCGCGTCCGCCAACATTCACTAGATTGAAGTACAATCGACTCTCTTTATAAGGCTAGCTATCGGCGTGTAAGGGAATAGAGTTCCCAGAATCTTAATACCCCCACTCGTACGTGAATCTCCCGCTTCTTCGATGTGTAAGTTGTATATATCGAAAAATGTGGCTGTGGTCACATAAAGAGAGTTTGAACCAATTTCCCCTCGTGGCTGTTGATGGGAGAAAATTCAGAGAGCTGTTAACCGAGAAGACCTCTTAACCCTAGCCAGTTCACTTGTCTGGGCATTTTACGAAGGTCCGCGTGGGGTATTTGAAAACCCCACGCTACTTTTGTCTTCCACTCTGCTTCTAATCATTTGTTTTTGATTAGTTATTATATAAATCGAAACGCCAGAGTATGAGGAAGATGTTTATCATGAAAGCAATTTGAAATTTTTTATCGTTTCCGAGCAGTACAACTAGAAACAACCATCCGATCACTACCAATCAAAGCCAGTATTATCATTCCAACGGTGTGTCTGATGACTGATGATGCTACCAATTCATAGGTATACGCTTAGTGATGATGAATGATACGAGATGTCATGTTACACAAGATATTTTTTATGAGGTGATGCGTTTTCGTTTGCATTAACGCTTCTGTTTTGATTTTGACCCATAACTGCTGAAAAATTATACGAAAATATGACAAAATTATGATATTCACTTAACTTTTGCTATCGTTGCTGTGGTATTACGAAATTTTGAAAAATATCTTATTGTGCCATCAATTTTCTAACGATTAGCAGAAAAACTCATGTGGGAATATAAGAGTAGTTCCGGTTTTCACATAACTCTCTTGCGGTACTGTACGGTCTGTGACTTTTTGCGATACGTGTATGCACTGGTACACTGTTATACATATTTCACGTGCAACAAACGAGGAGAGTGGGATTCGATGTTCCATGCGCCATCCAATCGTCGCTTCCGAATAGTCACACGACTTACGTGTGAGAGATGTGTTGAACCCATTCACGCAGGAAAGTATATCTTTCTATTCAAAAATCGTTGATAAAACGTATAGAAAAAAAATGTAATAAAAACTATCGGATTTATGATAATCAGGATTCATTTTCAAATTAATGAGCCTCAAGGTCGTGGCGTGTGTTTCTACAAATAAGAAATGTTGAAAATATTACATTTGTCATCAATGATGTACAACGTATAAATTAAATGATGATAGGAATCAATATTGATTCTTTTAAGTTCACATTTCTGATTGATTCATATTTTTCATTCTTCATGATTCATACCTTTAGATGTGAAATTCATTTAAAGAAATTCCTTGGTACTTTCACATAGTACAGTGCTCTATACTACTTGAAGTTACTACTAGCATCAGTACTCCACTATTATGCCTACACGTATTTTACCTATCTGAAGACAGTGCTCGCCCAGCGAAGGTTTTCCGAACGTTACTGAGGATACGAATAGTTGGAGTTTCAGTAAAATTTATTGGAAGGTTCGACGCTCGACGATTCCATCAAATGAGGGAACCACTGCAGTGTGGCCGATGTAATCCGCTTAGAGCGTCGCAGTCTGACGGATTCACGGACGGACGGGTGGATGGACCAACGCCACTGATGGTATGGACCGACCGACAGACAGAGCTGATCCTCGAAAGCCCCGAAAATTCGAACCCAACTCAACCCAAACCTAGCTCGAACTTAAGCGGAACCTAACCTAGCCCAGCCTAGCCTAGCCTATCCCAACACCTAACCTAACATAGGACTGGATAACCTAACCTAATCTAACCCAGCCCAGTGCTCGTGTGATCTAACCTAACCAAGTCTACTCAAACCTGACTGAGACACCATCGACCAATGGGAACAGTAGCGACACGCTCGACGTGATCTGTTTGACTCTGGCTAAACCCATACTGATCTGAATCCATAGTAATCTACGACGTACTAGTATGGTTAATACCGACATTCTATATCTATAGAAGACAGTAGGTAGCCGTTTCCGCGTTAATATCAACTAATCAGATTTCGTTCTGCCGAAAGTATCACATTGTTATAAAACTCGGGGTAGGCAGGTATACCTTGAGCCACAACCGCATTAACCATGCAGTCGCATTTTATGCATTTGCCACTGCAAAAAAGATAAATATCATAAACGCTGAACTTTCAAATTCGAAATACTGGATATGTTTAAATGTTATTGTTTCATATACACCCGGAACTTGATGTTGCCTATAAAATTGAATCCAAGCCGATTAGCAGTTGAGCTTTATTATCATTAGAACGAAGTTTTATTATCAAGACCTTCCTCATCATAATATGAAGAACCGAATAATCAATAAAAGAAAATGTTCTATTCGGAACATGTACTAAGAGCACCAATATTTGTATGTGATATTTATGAAAACGTCAGTACATATGAACCGTTTACTTTGAAAGTGGCCTAAGTCCATTTGTCAATTATTTTCGGTTGCCCGTAGTTACATGTACAACTTGAAGTTATATATCAATAAAGCATTTGAGGTTAATTATATTTCAAGTAAATACGATAATTTTGGACACATAAGTTTTCAGAGTTAGTTCAATAATTAAAACCATCATTTTGAAAGTGGCCT
>JARQST010000231.1:53392-66676 GCA_030142225.1 Pachycephus smyrnensis
CATTTTTCTGGGATAAAAAGTAGCCTATGTGCTATTCCAGACTATAATCTATCTCTGTGCCAAATTTCATCCAGATCAGTTCAGCCGTTCTGGCGTGATTGAGCAACAAACATCCAAACTTTCGCATTTATAATAGTAGTAAGAGTAAGAAGTAAGAAGTAAGATAAGAAGTAAGATGATACAATCTTGATATATTATAATTATTAATTTAGTGCTACTAAAGTATCTTACTTACTATCTGCTTAGAGGCCGGAAACCAAATGGGACGGGCTAACGTTTGTCCGTCTCGTCTAGGCATTTGATTAGAGTGGTGAGTATTTGCTCACATGATATAATTACTAAGAGTTTATCGGCGGTAGATTTAACTTAGACAAAGCGAGGTTCATTACAACAATTGTAACTGTTGTTTCTATACGTATGAAGCCTAACCTTTATTGACTTATTCAACAAAAAAAAGATTAATCCAAATGCTTCATCAGCTCAGCATTTTTCTAAATATCATGGATAAATCTTAATCAATATGAAAATTAAATACTATCAGATATTCATATGGATTACGATTAGTTACTATTTATATCCGCTATCGTTTGACAGTATACAATCGTCCATCGAGGTTAGCTGATTGAAAGCTTTTTAAATAAAGTTAACCGACTCTTTTCAATTCTGATTCGAGTTGACATAGCTTCCTTTTTATATCAACTGAAAATAACGATTTAGTTGTTAGGCTTTTCTCACTTATGATATTTTCGTTTTTTGAATATATCCACACATAGAAGCACTGAACCACAGTCAAAATATAACAGTCAATACAAGCATACATTGCACTATTCTTGTTATCGTGGAAATTAACCCGCTGAGAACCACCATCTTCTGGTATCCTGATCTGGACCACCCTCAGTGTCTAGCAACCTATACATTCTCCTGTTTATAAAACATGTTTGAATTAGTGAAATGAAATCGTCAGAGTGTCAGGAATACGATTATGTAAGTCCGCCGTCGATATTTTAATTTTATAAAACACAGTGAAAGTTAATGCAAAAAAGTAAAAAAAAATTAGCGAAAATAAACTTTTTTGCGTTTTTAATGTTTTTTTTTAATACTGCACAAAATAAAAGAACTTAATGATTCGCAAGCTAGAGACTTCCAGCTACAAGAATATATTAGTAGTTTTTACATTCTTTTCAATCTGATAAGACCACCTCGGCTGTCCAGCAAACCAGAACGCATTATAAATGCTTCTTACTTAGATAGCAGCAGCCAATTGACAAAGTTCTTATGCCTGCTAGGTACGCCATATTTTCCCCCTAATTTACCGACCAATAGCCACGCCTTTCGCTTCGTTCCTTTTGCAAATACTTCATTTATAAAATGGCAATGGGTGGCTGGACCCCCAGATGGTCCCCAGCGGGTTAAATGTCACATAACTAAAAGTCAGTTAAAAGATTGTAAGCAGCGCCCTCGTCAACGGTGATCCAACTAAAATCTATTATTAGATTAACTTGACTTGTGCCGACTCAAGTCCTAGCGAGATCACCCTCCCAGGGAAGCAGCTCAATGTGCGCCTGATCAAACCCTATCCAAGAATCCGAGCTATAGCCATGATTATTAACGGAAGGACCCATATAATTAAGATTCTACCTTCTATACCTAGTGACCTTTCCTTTCTATAGGTTAATTCAACATGCCGCTTGGTAACAAAACTTCAGTGCTGAAAAGGAGTACTACTCTAGTAGTAGATATTATATTCATGACAGAATCTTACACCAGTACTATGTAAAAGTATCAATGCATCCACGTAGTAATGGCGCATGTTGCTTTAACGAATAAGGTATCTAGCACTGAGATACTACTTTTTTCCAGTACTCGAGAGTTAGCAATAAACCGGATATATTCTTTTATTGAATCGGTATTGACAATTAGTCAGTGCACAAGTCCAGTTGTCATCATTATAAACTGTTAAAAATCCACGGTGTGAAATAGTGCGGTGTTGGTAAAAAATTTCGGTGTGATTTTTAATACCATTTTGGACTAATTTTTACATCGTTGATGTGGTTAATATATTCGCCCGTCTTAGTCATGGAAAATATTACAGTCTGGTATAGTTGTCACACTTAGAAGTGTAAACCACAATGGCGGCTCGAAATAGTGGAAAAATAATCCGCGATGGTGTTAAACGTACTCCGACGCGGTGTTAATTCGCCACTAGCGTCGCAGTATCGTGTAATACGCGCGCCAGCCTCACTCACCAACGGTGTACAATACACATCGTGGACTAACGGCCGGCATGCAAAGCGTCGAGAAAGATCCGCACCTTCCTGCGGCTGAGGTGGTTAAAAGAATTAAATTCACTGGAAACGAATCGCGTCGCGTTTTGTTGTGTGTAACAACAATATGAATGTTTATAACGAATTTATTTCCGTGCCATCAAAGAAATTACTTTTTGTAACACGCACTGCCATATCGACAATAATCAACCTCAGATAAGCCATCTTCATTCACGATATTAGTTGCAAAAGATGTTTTTTGTCTCGTTTTCATATGCGTGCGTGATTTAATGTTATAATTTTTGTACAAACAATAGGCGGAAAGGTTGCATACGATTCAATTCAATGGTTAACTCGCTTAATATATATATATTCCTCTTTTATTATTCATATTTGAACAAAAATTGACGTTCAGCTTAAATTAGTTGAAAGATATAATGTTATTCGGTACCAAATCGTCGATATATGTAGAATGAGTGGGCGTATGTAGGTATGAGTATTTCATCAGTAAGGATCACCAAGCTTTGTCTTTTCATCTCATCGTGTCTTTTGTATCAATTAGTACAATTATATGCTGTGATACATTTATTAATTTTTTGGAAATTTACATGCGAAAGACAATAGATCTATTTTTTTATTTATTTATTGATTTTCGTGCTTGTTTATTTTAACATATATATTTACCTCATAAATAAAACAGGTGAACATTAGAACTTTGAAGTCCTCCTACGTTTATTTTTTTCAGTACAGTGAAACCTCGCCTAGCGTACCTTCAGACAGCTTACATAGGCAGGGCAATATGTTGGGGTGCGGGCGCAAGCACAGGGCCAGCGCTAGACACATCAAGGATCGAGTATTACGGGGGGCTGGTCAATTTCCTAACCGGGGGCACTCAGGCGAAAAGTATGACTGATATGATAGTGCACGAACAAGTGAAAAAGGGAAGCTCCTGCTCAACGGAGGTCCGTAATTGGTTCTTAACGTAGCTTACATTATTTCCGCATTATGTAAGTTATGCGAGGTTCTACTATATTTAGTTAACCACATTTTGTTACTAAACAGTTTGAAGCTTGCGAACTAGAAAACTCTAGGTACGTGAAGGGTTAATCAAAGTAATTGGTCCCGTTTTTGACATTTTTAGAGCATTAGTTTACATTCTTTTTTCACATGAATAAAATAATATGTGTAATTCAAGAATTGAACGTTATAACAGAATGGTTATAATTTTTAACCTTCTAGCAACCACGGTGCCATCTGAGGTACGCTTATTTTCTTAAAGTTTAAAAATTTGGAGGTCAGTAAGATAAGGTTGCAAATGGTAAACTATCATTTTTTCGAGCCAGTTGGAAGTTAGAGGTACCATATTTAGAAAAAAAAAGTGCTTATTTACCTCTGAAATTAGATCATGGCGACAACGTCTCCGGCAATGGGCCAACTTGTCGTTACGACGCTTCGATGCGTGGTAGTTAAAAGGTGAATACTGTAAAAATAAAAGTTTTCTAAATAATAAATATTCATTCTTCCATCTCAACTTGATGTCAATATCGACACCAAAGAAGTGTCTAAATTTGAACATCTAATTAATGTCATTGTTTCACTCTAAATTTGTGTCAATACCGATATCCAGGAAATGTCGCCATCTGTCGGTCGTAAAGTCGTTACACCGCTAGGTTCACACCTCGTGCAGAAATACCGTAAATGGTGTAGATCCATATATACACTTTTTGGTGTGACTTCAGTGTTGAATTTAATACCGTATTCTTAACAGTGTAGTGAGACTATGCCGTACCTCGTTTTTACCTTTACAGTTCACGGTGGATCATACGCAGATCTACGAAGGATCAGTTCAGTCCATGAAATTGACCCAAAACTGATCTAAGAATGGTCTTGCCCATACAGCGAATACGGATTGGATCCAAAATTGATCCGAGTACGATCCTTCCCCTCCATTCCACATCAATACATTGTTACCCGGGATATATCAGTTGGTATCGTCCCGACTCTAGGTCATTTTCCTACTGTCGGCGAATA
The DNA here is from genome assembly GCA_030142225.1 of Pachycephus smyrnensis. Lineage (NCBI taxonomy): Eukaryota > Metazoa > Arthropoda > Insecta > Hymenoptera > Cephidae > Pachycephus > Pachycephus smyrnensis. The sequence goes on from JARQST010000231.1 coordinate 57,688, forward strand.
TTATGGAGAGTAGTTTCATTGTTTTAACCCTAGCTCGTCACACCTATTTTTTTACTTTTAGGTCGTCACACATGGTCTATCGGACCGACGATTATCATTGCTCTATAACTTTTGAACAAATGCATATTTTTATGTTTAATTATAGTGTATAGAAAACAGGTGAAATTCCAAATATACTGTCGGTCCATCGGACCGGAGCATGGCGAGCTAGGGTTAACACAATTATCAGGATTTTCTGTTTAGACCTCCTCTGTTCCCGAAACTTGATACCATAACATTTAACTATGCTCCTATAGGGTTCATTACTCGATACTTAATATATTATACTTCATTGACATTAATTAGTATTGTGCACCCAACATAGATTTCTTTCGTAAAATACACACGTAAACCTACGTATATGTGCATTCAATAAAACTATATTAGTTAACTTTGGCAGACTTTGTAGTGATAAGAAAAAAAAGTCACGTCGCTGGATGGGGTACGGAACCCGGATCAGTATCTACCAAAGTTTTCCGGCCTGACTAACCCACCCCACGCTCACAACTCCCCCAACAACTCATCCGAAGTGAGTTGTGATTTAGGGCGTCTCGGACTCATTAAATTCCGAGCCAGTGAGTTCTCAATTGACACTGACATCGCTGTTTGCCAACTAATTTTCTACTTTGCCGCCGTGTGTCGTTGCTTTCCACTTTCTTCGTACTTCCACGTCAAACATTGTATTATGCTGTCAGTTTGATTGCTTCTCAACCGGCAAAATAATGACAGTGTGGATCTCTTTGGTATCATTTTTAAATACATTCGAAGTTATAATAAATGTAATTTGTTCATTAAAGAAAATTCTGCATTCTTTTTAATAGTTGAGTACCTTCAAATTATGTATATTTCTATTTATACGAGCAAAAAATGTTCCATTTTAAAATGTGTGTTTTATGTCTATTTAATAAATCCTATGACTCTCGTAAAAAGAGTTTTATAAGACTGTCGACGCATAGACAGCTCCACGACTGCATGCGCTTTTCTATGCACGACAAGACAATTTTTTAATTAAAATGAGCATTGCTATACATACTATTTTTCGGTTTCATGAATTCATGTTTAGGTATTTTACATACATTTAGAATTAATTCACATTGTAACTCTATATACCTACTTTAAAACCTGCTTTTTTACTGTACTATATATTTTTTTACAATTTTCGATATTATACGTGTTTTCCGATTTTGAATCAGAGATTTCAGATAAACCTTGTTGAAATTCTTCATAATTATAATCGAGCCACAAACAAAATGTGATATATACATAACACTTTCGGATCAAAAGCCATAGAAGAATAGTCCGTCCTAAATACATTTTGTTCATGAACGGACTATAGCCACTTCTTCCCTAACTGTCAATATTTCGCATCGTAGATCCTTTGTGATTAGGTGTTTAACGTCATAACATCTGATATTTAACCATTGTGCGTTGTGAACCCGAATATGTAAGGATTACTTAATAATTCTCCGTATATAGGTATTCAATTGCATAGTCGATAATGCATATAGTTGGGTACCTTTCTTGGTATCTAGAATTTACTAATGACGAGAAATCTTCCAGGACTAGATGGCTATATCATTATTTCACGATTCACTGCTGTCAGTTCAAATAAAAATGTTGTCTTCATTAGCTTTACAGAATCAATAATTAACCCTAGCTTACCACACTTGGATCCCTGGGACCCCAGTGGAAGTTTCTCACATTGGCATTTCGAAAATTGAAAGGGAAGGGATTTGTGACCTTGACGTAAAAAAAGTTTGGTGTCCCTTCAGTAGGTAGACGCGTCGCAATAAGCCATTTGCCGCTTAACCCTTTGAGGCACGGTGGGACAATGGTTGTTCCACCTTCTTACGCTCAGTTTTTAAATGTTTAAACTAATTTCTTAACATTAAATACCGAGTTTTTTGTTTTGGTAGTATCCCTAGGATATGTACAAGTGTAAAAAAGATGTAGGCAATCATTAATATTTGTTTGCAAAAGTACTATGAATAAACAAATCGTCGAAATTAGTTCTTTTTATGAAAAAAATAATTTTTAACAAAACTATTAACAGTATCCAAAACGCAAATTTAGGTACTTAGTTAGGACACGTTGAAGTATTTTTCAGAATTTTTTCAGATTTTTTAGGTAGGTTGGTTTTTTAATTATAAATTAATTTTCTTTAAAAAACGTAAAAATCAATACTTTCTACTGTGAATCAAAATAAATGGTTGGAATATCTCTTATACGTGTTTATTAGGGGTTTCTTTGGTCGCTGAATCCAAATCTGAGGTCAGAATTTTGGAAATTTCGAAGTCCAAGATGGTGAAATCAACATGGCGGACGAAAAATTTTTGAAAGTAGTCTCACTTTGGAACTCTTGAGGTGGCTGATTAGGAATCTGAACTCAAAATTCATAAATTCATCCAAGTCAACTTACTTTTCGCATTTTGGTCCGCCATTTTGAATTTTTGAATTTTGAGTTCAGATTCGTGATCAGCGACCTCAAAAACTTCCGATTACCGAGTTTCATCAAAAGCAAGTCGCTTTCTGATTTTTGGCCCGTCATATTGGATGCGTCATTTTGAATTTCTGAATTTCGAGTTCAGATTCGTAATCAACGATATCAAAAACCCTCAAGTACCAAATTTCAATAAATCGTAGATAAGGAAAAATGCATTGCTCAAAGGGTTAAGGGGGAACCGTAGTGCTCGCCGAACTTTTACGTGACGGTGCTGCTCTACATTGTGGCCTATAGACTATACTTTTGCACCCTAGTATGATGTCGCACCTTAGTGGTGCTCAGTAATTTATTACATAGAAGACAAAATATTCTTATTACACTTTTCGTTATAGGACTTAAAATCTGCTCCGAACGCTAAGGACTCGAAAATATAGTAGAAAGAACCTAATGGCATGCGCAGTCATGTGAAAACTTGCAAATAATATGTCTAAATACCATCTAACTAAAGATAGCTTGCGAAAAATGAGCACTACTGGCAATGGTCCGCGCACGTTGGGACTAATCGTGACGTCACGAGTTACTACTCACGCTCCCCGTGGCAAAAAGCCTAAGCTTTAAGTGAGGAAAATTTGTTGCTTCACAGCTTGATTTCGTATTACCGTAAAATCTTCAAAACGAAAATCGAGGACCGAGATTTTATCGGAAGGCTTCGAATGAGCCCAACCAGTTAAGTGACAGTATTTTCTATTAGAACATTTTACGGTAGGGAGATTCGCCTTGTCCGTGTGATTCACGCATACATGAAAAATCGACTACGGTTCCTCCTTAACCACTGAGCAGTGAGTATACGATGTAGAAAATTCGTCGTTTTGACTCCTGCAGTTTTGTTAAAAATATTGGAATATCGAGTCGCAAAATTGTTTTATGATTTCAAATCGGTCTATCAACAAAAAAAAGATTTTTGAGAAAAAGTGCCAATCGAGGTTTTTTGCGTTTCTGGACTTTTTTTTTTAAACGCGTATATCTCGGAGCTTCTTAATTCTATCGACTTTTTTAAATTATGGATCTGATTCTTGATCGATTCTCGATCAATTGAGAAAAAACAAATGAAAATATGCCCATTTTAACTGGAGTTGTGATGGAAAATCTGAATGGGGTCCCCAGGATTCCAGTGTAAATTGTCCGTATTCAAAAAATATTGTGATAAGCTACGAAGACGATTTTTCAATTATTTTAACACACTGTTTCCATATTGTATTTGGATAGTAAATAAATGGATGTTTTATTGATTGTTGCACTCCCCTCAGCGAAGCCAGCTTAACAAAAAGTGATGAAACTCACAACACCCTTTCAGTGTGAAAAATGTGGCCACTTTGGGGGTATTGTCACGTGGTGAATTTCACCCATAGTGTCCTCGGCGGGAACTGGGGTATTGTTCGCGGAAGGCGCGAAAATTAGAGCGGATCCAGGCAAGATCCCACCACCTCAAGGGCCAACATGGGTCAGAAATTTTCTGCTCCTAATTGTTTTGTTTCTTTTGCTTTGTCCCATGCTGCGAATATTGTATTTGCGTGCTTACCGAGTCTCGAGAAGAGCCAGCGAGGGATGATCAACGGGGGAGGAAAAAGGACCGAAGGCTAATTGACGTCAGAGCATCAGCTGGCCGATAGCTTGCGCGCGCCACCGTGCGACGCCGCTTGCCTCACCGCTCATTTCGCGACTACGTCCAGCTCTACGCACGATATCACCTGAGCTACGTGATTTGGTCTACACGTAAGGAGTAACTAGCAAAGAGCTATTACTCATCCTGAGTAACAAGGACCTACGAGCTACGGAGCACCCACACCACATTACGACCCACGAGGAAGGCCCAACGCCAGCTGAATTATGAACTAATATCCGCGAGACGGGGATCTGGGGACGCCTGGTGAACCCTTGCGATTTCTATGGGTCGAAGGGGTCCATCGCGGGACAGCCCGTTAACAGCTGTCCCCGAATGTACGAAGTGTCGCGAAGACACCTTTTGAATTTTGACGCGTGGTGCCATATTGGGATATCTGATTGGGGCCGAAAGATCCATTAGAAGTGGTTCGCAGATAAGGGAGAGGGTGTCGTCTCCCGTGCTGCCGATTACGATTGCGAAGAGCACTTTGTCTTGCTTAGACTGTCGACGACGCGAATCGCGTCTATTGACATTGTATTTCTTTTGGGGGTTCCGAACGTATACGGAAATTTCTGAAAAATGTCCGAGGCCGCGACGAAAGGCCTGTTTCCCGGAAGGAAGAGACTTAGAGACTTCGGTAAGCGAGTGTTGTTGTGAGCGACGAAATCTCGTAATACCCCGCGTTTTGTACGTTTTGATAATGTCCGCGTGCACGTGGGGAAAGACTCCTACAAATTAAACTTGCGTTCGTTCAGGGTACGAGATTCCGTCGACTGGCAAGGGACATGTTCGTGTAAATTTGTTGTCCGTAGTGAAACATATTTATAAGCGATTTTGTGATTTGATCTGTTCTGAAAATTGTTCGATTGTAGACTTTCGCGGAAATAGTTGAGTGTTTGATCTCCAAAATAATCGATTCTTCTGTCGCGTTCTGGTTAGGGACGTGTTGCCGAGAAAAGCGAAATGGTCCTTGAGGTCGTCTATTTTCTGTCGCGATTAGTTCGCGCTAATATCATCGACATTTGTACCGAAAGTTTTATTGAATTGTTTTAGACTTGAACGAAATTATTTATTGAAGTGAGTTAGACTTTAATTGAACATATTGAAAATTCGGATCGATATTGTGTATCGAAAATCGTAAAGAAATGCTATTGAATTGTACGACTTTGACTGCGTCTTTGGATCGCGAAATATTGTTCGTCACTATTTATTACGAATGTGTTTGAATTTAGAATGTTTATCTGATGCGTGTTATCTTGGGTCTTTTGTCGGTTTTAACCCTTTGCACTCGAAGGTATTTGGCTATGCTTTTATAACCACTTAAAATAGACTAAATTTGTGCTAATAATTTTAAACACAATGCTGTACTATGAAGTGCGCATAGAGAATAGACTCAAAACATTTAGAATGTAAGGAGGAAAGATATCTAGTGATAAAACAGTGGCACCTCTCGTCGCCATTTGAGTTGCTACATTAAATCAAGTGACGACTGAGAGTCGCCGCTCGAGCGCAAAGGGTTAAACATTGTTTGATTTCTTAAATTTTTGTGACCGCGTGTCATTTTGACGCAGTAATAAAGACAAATCTTTAATTATTGACCCAAATGAAATTTGTCGCTTTTTTTTAGTGGTTTTTGCCTAAAGATCTCCGCCCCTTCCGCATAGCTGGGTTAGTCGGTGGTTTGGTTTTTCGAATTTGATTTGATCTGATTTTGGGCGGGAGTTCGAGTCTTCCACGGTTCTCTTGCGAGATCCTGGCGCCCAACTTTTGTGCGAAAGAAATTATTTAATTTTGGTTAGCCCCTGAGTTGCCAAGCACAAGTTTGTACGCCCGGTCGGCCTCGCGTTCCCGTCGAGGCTCGATTGCGACTGCGTCACAATATATATGACAGATACATAAAAAATGTATTGAAATCATTCATTATTGTAAAATAATGTGTACGTTACTAGTAATCTATACTCTTTAAAGTATTCTCTGAGGCTTAGCACTCAATTTCCAAAAGTTACTTTCATTTTTAGCAACAGTTTATTTTTCTTTCATTAAATCTCTTCAGTAAATAATATTAGGATATAATATTTCTTTTTACTTATATTCATCTGTTCTGTACCGACACAAAAAAAAACATTTAGAAAACCCGGTGCTTCCCAACGACTAATCGGTAATCCTCAATCACGTTTTTCCCCGCATATTTCAAAACGAATTTTTTCAAACTTTCAAAATGAGCTGCAGCACACATTTTTTATTACACACGACGTCTAAACTCATTTTCGACAGTTTAACCCTTTAAGTACCAGGACTCGAAATTCGTATCTGAATTTGATGCCCTTTATATGCGCGTTTTCAATACATTTACAACAGCATATAGTGGTAAAACTAGCAATAAACCAATCATCCAGGCGACGCAGCGACAGCCATAAAATAATCCGAAGCGCGACCAAAGGGTATTAGCACGTCAGTACCGCACGTTTCTTTTGAGGCAACTCGCCTATCACCCCTTCGGGTTTTTTCTAATGCTTTAAGCAATCCAAATTCAGCATTTCGTTCCACTCATTTTTTTTTGTAACCAATCAACGTCCTTTCAATAAATTCATCCCTTCTCACAAATTTATGACTTTCTTTCTAATTTTTCGACAACCACCGGTTTTTCATCAACCACCAAGCCCAACACATTGGTCTTAAACTAATCACGTTTCAACGATGAAACTCGCACAAACCTAGAAAATTGTCAAATTGTCTATTTTATCTCTCCTTTTTCAAATTAAAATTTTCGATATTAAAAAACTTTGCACAACCAACAGTGAGTAAATCTATTTTACAACAGTTACTAAATATCCCGATTAAGCTTAATCCTTCGATCGGGAAGTCTCTGATCGCGGTGAAGCATCAAACTGCTGTACCAACCATTCATAACCTTGTTAGACTCTAGATACGTGGACGAGTCGTATCGCGAAACGAGATACAACATATCACCTATGTAAGCTTGTACCCATCTTATATTTGTGTCTGTTTTCTTCTTTGTTCTTTGATGTTGGATTACGAATTCTGTTCATTTTATCTGCATCTTGAATCCTTGAAAATTAAACGCGTTTTACGATGAAGATAGAATATAGACAGTATCAATAATGCCAACCGCATATTGCTATCATGCCTTATCCATGTTGAAATATTGCATTAGGTTAGGTTTGGTTATGTTAGACGCGGTTAGAATCAGGGAGTGAAAGCTACTCGTTCGTCACTAGTGCCTTCTCGTGTTGCATTCTGGTATCATACGAGCAATATGCATGCCCATAATACATACGTATACGTACATCAAATCTTACATACAAACGCATAATTATGTGGAGCTTTCCATGCAAGCAGGTACCAACACGCGCGCACCATGCCGGCACGGCTGACAAAGCGTTTGAAGGACCATGGCCATTGTTTTTCCATTCCATTGTCACTCTCGTATTTCAAAGCGTGTCAAAGGGACGTAAATGTATGACGTAGTAGGTAGGCGACTCGTACGTTGACACATACGATGGGGATAGCAATCGTCTTTTTATTTTTTCTATTTTTTCCTCTTTGTTTTTACTCTTTTTCATGTTCTCCATTTTGCGAATTCTTATTGTGCTGCCATCTATCGGGTCCAATATCGTACTTTGATCGATTCGTATGCATTGAAGTCTTCTCTGCTTTTTTGTTTTATACGTCGAAAAGCATTGAAACGCAGACAAGCTTTTCTATATACTATATTGTGTCTGTGTACATATGAATTAAGGCCACTGCATACAAAATTTCTATAAGCCTGACGTAATGTATAAACTAATGGAGTACGTCTTTAATATTTAAAGGACTTATGCTTTTCACGCTTACGGAAATTTGCGTGCAACGGCCTTTCCAACTTACAACACGTATCAATTATGTTTGGTTAAATTAAGTTGGGATAGACGGTAGACAGACATTGAATTTGAATGCCTTGTCAATACAATCAATGGATGTAACTTTGAAGAATATGGAGTTTCGTTATCATAACAGAATCCTGCTCTGTCAATAACATATATCGATATCGCTAATCGTATCGTTCGTCAATTTCGTGGTATATTGGATATGACTCTTCCAAAGAAACAAGAAATACACTATCTATAATATTGTTAAATATAGTGTTGTTTATTATACGATATTTCAATAAATGATGTTTAAAAGCGTCCATAGTTAAATAAATTGGAACTTGTCTCCTAGGGGAATAAATTGAAAAGGACGGCAAAATAAATATTAGTTTATATTAACAAAATAAACTAGAATTTATTTTACGAACTAAAGAAAATTGTTTGGTACAACTAGTCGGCGACTGAATAAAGTATCGCTCACTTCACCCAACGAGAATTACACTAACTAAATATATTTGATGAATTCAATAAAACTTTTCTCTCAGAGTTATAGATAGGTGTGGTGTCGTGTATGTTGATTGGTTTCTCGCGAAATGAGATTGATTCAATGATGAATCAAGGAGTGATATTTGTGTATGTTTAATTTATATTTGTATGCTATTAAGACATGACCGTATAAGGGAATTTTTGGAATCGCTAATGTAATATTTAAAATAAAACTGTTAATATATCTGCTGTACGGAAAAAAGAGAACAGTAATGGTTACTAGTCTGGTTAGCAGCGAGTCCCAGGTAGCATAGAAAATGAGCGACGAATAGCTTGGAATAGTATACTATTCGTGATTATAGTATATTATATCAAGAGACTCGGTCGAGTCTCGCGCCAAGTACAGGCAACTGGCTGTACAAGGCACGGCCCGCCGAGTCTCTTTACCCGAGTCAACTCTTATACCTGTGTTTGAAATCAAATATCTTA
>JARQST010000231.1:68525-79597 GCA_030142225.1 Pachycephus smyrnensis
ATTCCAAACACAGGTACAAGAGTTGACTCGGGTAAAGAGACTCGGCGGGCCGTGCCCTGTACAGCCGGTTGCCTGTATTTGGCGCGAGACTCGACCGAGTCTCTTGATTGCCCATAGGTAAAGATTCTTACAAAGGCTGGGAAGAACATTGTAACGTCGACGTGGAAAATATTAATTTATAAAAGTCAGGGCAAATAGGTTTGCCGTGAGGCAGGTTTGCTTGAACCATGCGGTCTCATACATTCTTTATTAAAAAAAAATTATCTTCGCGGATGTGGAACGTTCAAACGGAAAGTGCTTGACATTTGCAAATGTCACTGTTCCATCCACATTTTCATGACTTTTTCTATAAATTTCAATCCGATTGGAGAAACGGTTCTCCCAGAATTTTGAATTAAAATATACAACACTACATTTTTAAATTTTTCCACATATGCTGTTTTGAAACAGGAAGTGCTGAACGTCTGCAAATGTTACTGTGCCATCTACATTCAGAACTTAAGATAGTTATCGCGAGGTATCGATTTTCTTAGGAAATTGTTGAAACTATTTATTATTCAATGCTTCTTGAATATATGTGTGAAGTTTCAAAACTACATATTTACCTTTTCATTTGCGGGATATATGGAATGAAAGTAGCCGCAATTGCACTATACAGATATCCTCGCATGTTAAAATAGCTATATTTTTTCGAGATATCTCAGCTTCTAGGTGATAAAAGTGGATGAAATTTCTATGAGACACTTCTTTTATATCGGACATTACTACGATGATTTTTTAATTAAAAATCTTGGAATTTTTAATCATTTTTTTACAGCATTATTTAAACAATATGTAATATGGAAATTTAAAAAATGATGGATCTCTGTCCTTCCGCTTGTCTGAACGATAATACCTTACGTAGGAAATATGTTTACAATGAACGGTGTACAGAGTATTCACCGAAATATGAATACTATTATTATGATGCTAGGCGAATCACCTTAATGTCTCGTCTTTCAAGTCGATCGTTTTAGCAGTTCATTTGGACTTTTGGATACAGACTCTTTCGGCCATTCATGAGCGCGCACGTACACTCGAATGCACGCACGCCTTTTTTTGCGACGGCGAATGCATAATATATAAAAATGTAATAATAAACTTTCATGTAAACGGAGTGCACGCATATTTTTACAAGCTGTACTGTTGCTTACGTGACACTTTTATGCCTGTGTCAAAATTTTGCATGCATTTCATGTTGTTAGTTCGCAATTGATCCTTACGAAAGTGCCTCTTCAGTAAATGTAGAACTTACAGAAACATGCGTGTACTTTAATTCGATAAAGATAATGCATCGATTATATGTAATTTACGATTTTTATGATTGGAGATTCAAGTTGGTTGTTGATACTCCCCAGTCCCCTTAATGTAGAACAGACTAGACATTTTACATGGACATGAAATAAGGATTTAAATTTCTTTAAGTTATACACTGGCTACACAAATCTGTTGAACCTAAATTTATGTTTTTCATTACTGAGGAAAATTTATCTTAACATATTATTATATAAACAATATAGCACCGTTATGCTTGAACAGCTCACGAGTATCAGCATGAACCGGACATCGGTTTTAAGATATTTCGATGTGGTCTATGCCTGAAATCGGATTGACACTTGTTATTTAATATTAGGTAAGGACGGAACTTAAGACTGCAAATGCGCTTCTACCTAAGTTGATAAAGAGATTATATCTTATTATTTTCTTAATATGTTCATATCTATACCACGAGAAATGTATACAAAATAGGTTTATACAAATATGGTAATATGAACATAATGCATATTACTAGATGATAACAAATTAAAAATATATGTAAATTTAACATCTTTTGTAAAAGTATGTATTCCTGCATTGAAGATATTGATATTCATTACCGTAATAAAGTTGTTGCTTAAATCAGCTATACTGTATGTCTACAGTAGCTGATATTAATTGCTGATGAGGTGAGAATGGATGGATAGCGTTCACTTAAGGAATTCGTTTAATAATTTTCTAAATAAAAAAAAATGTTTGCCAAAAACTGAACATAGATAGAAATTTTGATGTGCCTTCTTATGAAATGGAATGATAGTGGGCCATAAAAACTGTAAATATCTGATATTTTTGTCGATTGGAAAAAATGTGGTTATGGGGCTCATCTTGTGAGTAATGCGACTCAGTCTGTAAACGCCATAACTCCCCTTCTCTGCCTGCCTTCAGGCAGGCGATCAGTCGGGAGTTAAAAAATGGAATTGTGGGCCATTCACACTGGTGGAGAATATTAATAAATAAAATATTTATTAAATTACATTATCATTTTATCAATTTTAACTAAGAACATATCGACGGTTGGGTGGAATAAGGTGTTCGTTCAGAATCGGCTTGAAAAAGGTGGTCGTTCACATTTTGTTTGAATAAGGTGTTCGTTCAGATTTTGTTTGAAGGTGTTGTTTCGTTGAAGTACTTTATTCTTGAAATTTTGTAGTGCTAACACTGACCAAGGGGATCGCACTTCTTTTAAAATTAATTTTGCTTTTAGTTATTTTACTTTCTAATTCATACTTTTTATATAATTGCATAACATTAGAAAAATACAAAATTTGTTTTTATTTCTTTTAAAATCACAGTAGTATAAATGAAATGTAACATGCCATGCAGGGTAATGAGTATTGAATGAAACAAGTTTCTGCGAGAGATAAAATATTTTATTTATACTTAATAAAACTCGGGATATCAGTACAGTGAGGCTTGCACGAAGGACGTGTTTGTAGTTCCTGTGTATTAATATTCATGTTATTATTAATCCATATATTACATGAATTACTAATAACATGAGTTTATTTAAACAAATTAAAGATACATGTTTTGTATTCTATAATAAAATATATTCTTCTGAAGAAAAACTAAATTTTTTAAAAATAAAAATGATCATCGAAATTAATAATTTTCAATGTAGCCTTGTGAGACATAGCAAACATTATTATAGTACGTGAATCAATTTATTAGAGACGATTATTACATTTAAAATAATATGTTATATTTCATTAATTAGATTAACTTAGAAAATTTATTGTATTTATTCTCCTGTAAAATATAGTATTTTTTTATTTAAATAAACTAAACATTAAATTTATTATAAAAAACAAATTAATCGAAAAAATGAATATGATTTTACTTCTCCAATTCACAGAAAACTTGTTTCATTCAATACTCATAACATTGCATGGCATACTACATTTCATTCATAATACAGTGATTTTAAAAGAAATAAAAACAAATTTTGTATTAGTCTATTATTATGTAATTATATAACAAGTATGAATTAGAAAGTGAAATAACTAAAGCAAAATTAATTTTAAAAAAAGAAAAAGAATAAAATACTTCAACGAAACAACGCCTTCTTCAAACAAAATGTGAATGACCACCCTTTTCAAGTCGATTCTGAACGAACACCTTATTCTACCCAACCGTCGATATAACATAAAAGCTTGGGAGAACTACAAGATCTTTGGTAATCCATTTTATAAGATTAGGTAATGACTTCTAAAAACCACAACAATGATTGCATACATATTCTTCTACATCTTTGACCGTTGTGCAATCTGCATGAGATGATGCACCACAAAATCTGCACTGGCATTACATTTCGTTCTTCCCTTGTTCATGACATACAGAACATTCTTCTGCAGAGATGTCGGACGAGTGATTCTTTTCTTGACCGAAATTGAAATTTTCTTTATCAAGTGTATCGTATGGATACTTTAAATGGAAAGTACATGGAGGTACCAATATATGAAAAACGAATTATGATCGAACAATAGTGATTGTATTCAAAAATCATATTTTCTGTTGTAGTACGAGATAACAAAAACGAGAGCGTGACATAAAATTCCAAAGATCATAGTACTTTAAATACACGTTAGTTCATCCACACACACATTCATACTTTTGTGACATAATATTCCGTGATGATAGTTAATCAGGTCAGTTCTGTAAAGACTGGATATATTCGATAAACATGAATTTACTCAAGCGTTTACATTAGTCATCGCGTATTTTCTCGTTTGTATCTAGATATAGATGTATATATTGATTTAACATGAGTTAGGTAAAATGTCGGAATCGCAAGATAAAATTGAGATAAAGGTTGTTAACCCCGATCCGAGATTGTTGTGAGTTCGCTTAAACTAAGGGTACCACTTCACTTATAAAGCACAGAAAGAGAAAGTGGTAAAAGAAACACTGCCAACCATCTTTCACACACGAGACATTGTGACAATAGTATGGATAATTGGCAAATAAATGCGAATTCTTATCTTCATTGTCTGATACGATCTCACGTCTGCTAGATGATCATCCTGGTGTAAAGTACGTCTCGTGCTCGTGGCGTCGGGTAGATCATCGGAACGGGTTAGAAACAACCGATCTATTGTGATGTACGTCTGGTGCGCGTGGCGTTATATAGATCCATTGAATCTCCTTTATGCGTCAAAAAGCTTTAGTGTTCCTGGACCCTTGTCGCCTAATTTAATAGGGAAATAATAAGAAAAAAATCGCAAAAAGTAATGAACGGAATAAACTCACTAATTGTAAGTGACGGCGAGATTATAATAAAGGAATCTACCTGTCTCTGTTGATACGCTCGACCTGTATTCGACGGCGCCAGACAACGAAAAGGGACGAGCGCGATGAGTAATTTCACGAACGTAGCCTACCTTAGTTTACTCATTACTTTTGACATAGTGCCATCTATCTAAGAATCTATCATTGCCGATATGGTAATGCGCGTTACACAAGCTGCTTTTCTTTTTCCTTTTTTAGGTGTTTTACTGCGGGTGTTTTCGTTGCTTTTAACTTTTTAACTCGTTGCCTTCAAACCTTTTCACCGCTGCTGTCATCTGATCGGTACGTCTGAATGTTCTGTATATTAATTTGGGAGGTTTAAATATTTTCCGTTGTAGTTCAAACAACTAGATTGGTATTGTATATTTTATGTTATTGTATATTGTATAGATACACAGAACAGGAATAGAAACTACTTATATATTGATTGTTTTCCTACGGACCTCAAATCCAAAATTAACAAATGTTGAAACTCCGAGCAAAAAGTCCCCTAGTCTAAATTAAAAAAAACTTCGCCATGTACCGAATATTTGTGATGTTCAAAAAATAACTCATTTATTATTGTTTCGCCTAACAGTTTTTAAGTCACATTTTAAGACTCCCCTCACCCGCACCATTACTTATTAGTCAAGTTTTTTTTACACCGAAAGTGCCTTTGCCCAGACTACATTCTATCGTGTGTCAATAGCATAAGTAACGTTGAGCACGAACAGATTAATATTATTCTGTAAGTTATCATGCAATCGATGTATGGTTCTTTCAAATTATGATAAGTGCGTGTTTTATTTTATCATATCTATCACAAGATACCCTAGTAAAAATTTACTGTTAGTTTTTCCCTGACTTCGTTCCGTTTAGAAATTTGGCAGGACATACCCGATGTTAGGAAAGGCCCTAACCGGGAATTGAGGTGATTTTGCTATTTATAGCTTACAGTGATGGTCCCAGCCAGTTTCTAACTAGTATGCCAATCTACAAAATAGACATTCCCTTTTAAACCCATCATAGTAAGCCTAACCAAAATTCTATCAGAGTCATGATTGTGTTGCCGAAAGTGTGTCTGCTAGGTGGCAGGATGTGAAGCAATGAACCCGCAACTAAAGAGTAACTCTCAAATGTATATATCAAACTAATACTTCTAGGTAACTCACTTTAATACAAGTGTGTTAGTGTAACGTAACGTAACAGTTACAGTAAGCTTTTTGAACACCTTGAGTCTAATCAGGACGTGTCTGACAGTCGGTGGTTATGATATTGAATATAAATACATAACTCGCAAATATAAAACTTAAGAAAACTATATATATATATAGTATAGTTGCTCAAATATAGCATAACTTGGATCTACTTTAGTCGCAGCTTATCACCCAGGAGAGTTCCCTTATTTATATTGCTTACTTGACATATTCTTGTGTTACAATTTTTAATATAAATATTGTTACGTCCCACACCCATATAATAACTATTCAATATTCATACATAGCATATAATTGTATAAAACAACACAATATCAAATATTATACAAAATTATATTCATAATTCATAACAAAGTTATAAATAAAAGGATAAGCTTGAATCTCCTCGAGTAACAACTCAAGAAGATTCAAAGAACGAAGTGCGACTTGGTATGTTGATTATCGGAAAAGAGTTTAATATCAATCGATACAATTGGAATTCTAAAGAAAGGGGGTTCATATCGATCCATTTATGAGTATAAAAAGGGGATCGGAAGATGCTACGACGATTCATTTTGACGAGGGCATTGGGCATTGAGCATTAAGCGTTCATTTTGATGGGAGCATTGCGATCGTGAGTCCAGGATCCGAAGCGTTTAGTTAGTGATTGATAAAATATCACAGAAAACATACCAAGAACCTCTAACACTTATCCAAAATACCCAACATTCAGACTATTCACAATTTACCATCTCCAAAGGATAGAACTGAAGCCGATATATAGGGCCTCTACCTTATCCTACTAAATCGTTACAAAATCATCAATCAATCGTGGATCAATCAAAATCTCTCGCATTATCAAAATCAGAAGTGACCAATCATTCATCTTGGACGTTCTGTCATCCACTCAACAGAATTCCAATCATACTAGAAAGCCACACCATTTGAGTAAGTACACATTTATGCCTAAACGAAGTGGTAGAATGGTTCAATTATACAAATTATTCAGATAATTGAGTAAACCATACATACAAAAACAAGTAGAACCAAAGAGCCAAAAGGATCTAGACTTGACAAACTAGATTAGTGAACAAGATAAATCTATTCAATATTTACCGTGGAATTTAGTCCCTATTCCAAATCTACCTAAAGATTTACGTGCTGAGGAAACACTTAAGGATAGAATATTTCCAGATCCTCCATATAGATCGAGAGATTTCCAAAACTAAAAATCATAAAAACTCGATAGGTTTACAGTAACGCGTGGACGTGCTGATATCAGTAGACCGAACCAACGAACCCTCCATTTATTCTACTCACCGCTTGATCGTACAGATCCAGCGTTCGTAACAATATATTAATTACATTTTAACCTGTTAGGTATACGTAATAGATTCACAGAATCAACATTGACCCACATTAAATTTCCAATATTGGCACAAGTTTGGAAGGAAATGGGGTGGGCTTTTTCCCCAGAAAAAGAAGCGGAACAAATCAATATTGGACCAAGTTGGCAGCCTAATTTGGGCCCAGATACAAATGTGGAAAATAAACTGAGCCCCGAGTAATACCTGGAAAGAATTTCTACACGGGGAGGAATATCGTGAAATACACTCTCATAAAATAAACCAGTATTGTTACGGAATCTAATTTAAAATATTCATTTGTATCGATTTGGTATTTCACATCCAATAAATATATGTAAGACGAAGAAGAAAAGGTGTAAAAGGGAATATTACCTTTCATATTAGTTTGTCTTTTTCAGTATGAGTTTAATTAAATTATACAAAAATACCTAATATATTAAATATAACATAATTATGTAATTTTGAATAAAAAAAACCAACACTGTTACAATGCCACAAAACTTCAATACATTCTTTTCATGTAATTTGTTTTCTATTAAACTGCATAAACCATTCTGTGGAATTGTATTTTTACAGTGAGCAGCCATGCAGCGGTGCTCGGTCAGCAAGGACCAGTTTTTATTTTGGAACCACCGAGTATGCTCATCTTCTCCAATACGACTGGGTCCCAGTTGAGTTGTTCAGCGCATGGCAGTCCCACTCCTCACGTTACTTGGATTTCAAGTCCAGATCAAAGATCTGTCACAGCAGTTCCTGGTCTCAGGTGAGTACTTTCATTTAAATTATCCTATATAAAAAGATAATGTGGTTCAATTTAATATCACGGGAATACTAGACCTCATTGGTGGTGCCAGCTCTAAAAAAAATGATAATCATATTATTTATGGTATTTGATCATCGGCAACTTAAAATTTCATGGACCAAAAATGTCAGAATTAGCTATTATTAAATTGAAATTAAACATATTCGTTAAATGTCTTTTCAGGCAGCTCCTTGGAAACGGAACTTTGTATTTCCCGCCGTTTTTGGCGCAGGACTTCCGAGCAGAAATTCACAATGCACGATACAGATGTCGGGCCACGAGTTCGGTCGGTACTGTACTCTCCAGAGAAGTCACATTGCGTGCCGGTGAGTCAATTTGCATTATTATCCTTTGTGTTGCTACATTTTATATAGTTATATTTATTTTGTATTGAAAAAAAAGCAGAGTGCCGATAGTACAATAATAATGATTTTCCGCAATTTTTAATGTTTTTGTTGCACTGTGAAAAAGCAATGGAATATTGCCTAATTAGTTGTCTGTGAAGGTATACGATTGATACATTTCTTCTTTATTTTGCCTTGTAGTGTGGGATGCGTGGCGTTTCACTATGTTTGTTTAATCTCGTTGTCAGCTAGCGTCGTAATTCTGCGAAAACGGTATAACCGTCAAGAGGCGTGCATAGGCTGGTGACCTGCCGAATGTTTAGAATAGATGTAAGGCTAGCTTATTAGAATGTTTAGAATAGATATAAGGCTGGCTTATTAGAATAGAGATAAGAGCAGAATAAGCATAGAGCTCGAACGGTACGGACGTGTAAGGTCTGAGATCGCGAAGACGCGCGATGCTGTGCGATGCTGTGTGCAATCGAACGCTAAGACGCCTCATTTTCTATTGTTCACAATAAAGTATCTTTCTGTCTTTTCATCCGTGATCTTCTTCTCCGGTCCCATTTCAATTAAACAACTAACAATAGGATTAATAAAGATAACCTACAGTAGCTTTACCTCCATAAAGAGATCAAGTGGTATTAAAATGATAAACGTGAAGAAGATGTTATAACTTTAAACCTAGATTAAGATGTGCTTAAGTTATATTACATTAGATGGCGCAGGTTAGCGACATCAGTAACTTTTATGATCAACAACTTTGTCTTATACTTTTGTATATCCGTTCTTCATTCGTAGTTTTTTTAATACAAAGAACAATTCTTCTAGCACTCATTACGCTATCAAACATAACATACGTTCACTTAATAAGCTTTGTTTATTAATTGTATGATCCTTCAGAACGTTCCGCACGATTAATGATCGATTGATTCATGAAATCCGCAATATCGATTTTCTTACGATCATGAGCCTGAACGACCTAAGACGCACTAGACAGTTTCAACTAGAAACTGTTCGTTCCGTAGTCTCTTTCCCTGCTCCTCCCCCTCCCCTCTCTCTCTCACTCTTTCTCCATCTAATGAATCGATTTCTCTCTCTCCCTCTCTCTCTTCGCCTCCCTCTCTCTAGCCTACAATTTGCCGTTCCGTGCGCTGTTCATTAAAATATAGTCCTCGCAGCCGCCGTTAATTACGCGTTTAATTATTTAAACGAGTGACCTCACATTCATCAAGATTTTATTTTGTTTTTCCTCTTTTTATTTTTCCTCCTTCTCTTTTTCACCACAGCTCTGCCCCTTTCTCAATTTCTGTGGTGCCGGCACACCCACTCGGCTTACTCAGTTTTTTCTCACTTTCCTACCACTCTTCCTATCCTCCCCCTCATCAACCCTTACTCATACGCACAACCATCACTTTCTGTTTCATTCTACAGCCTTTTTGAACTGCGTCACGTGGAAACGCATACTTAATTAAGCGAAACGTTGACGGCGCGACGCCGAGGTAGACGTTGCATATGAAAAGCCCGCCGGAAGTTATCTGAAATGACATCACAGATTGACGACCGGTCCACAAAGGCCTTCATAGAGACTTTTTTGCCTGGCTTTCTCGTCCAGTCATATTTGTTGACGTTATGGACATTCGCTCATACACAAGAAAATTCCAATTTTTCTTTAAAAAAGGCATCTTATTTGTTTTTTTTTTTTTGGAAGAAAGGCACAAAAACATGCCGAATTCACTCGAGTAAAGATAGTGAACGACATTTGAGGTTGTGAAGAATCGGAAGAACAGGGCGATGATATACATTGTGATCACGGAACACGCATTAAAAAGAGTTCAGCCACAGGAGGCAGAAACTAATTACTTGCTCCTGCCAAAACTTGATTAATGAAATTCGTTTAACGTAAGGAAAATAAACATTTCTACTTGTGGCATTTCTCACATAAAAAGTTTCATAACGCCTATAAGATTGTCTTTTTCCCCAATTTAGGAAATGCACATTATTTTAAGTATAATTATCCTTTCTTTAGATTTTAATTGCCAAACACGATTATATATTATCTTTTTGTACATAAAAAGAAATTTGCAAAGCTTTTAAAATAAATTCTAGCAGGATTTAATCAACTATTCTTTTTCGTCTCACGCCCGGTTTAGAATTAAGAAGTATTTCTGTACAAGTACTGTAGTTTAACAACGTTTCGAGGATAGCCTCGCAATATTTAAAAATTAAAAAAAATTATTCTCGACGAAATAATAGATAGGTTAATTACTTTGTGATCTTTATAAATATATACCCTTACGAAAAATAACTACTAGGAAGTACTAGAATTCTCACTACTAAGTGAGCATTTCTAGTCAATTCGCGCACTAGTACGAAGATTATACTATTATATTACGTGTGCACTACATGATTAGCAGTGATGTGAGCACTGTTACAGATAATTCGTAGTATGGTCACTCCTATAAATAGTGCTCATATTATTTTTTTTTATTTGAAGTCTAGCGTGATGCAGACCAAGTGAAATATAATGTTGAAAAGTAATCAATAACAACATTTATTTACAATGTAACGTCCAATTGAAGTGGAACAAGGTAATTTTTGTGTATTTCCGGCGAACTCCTGCGGTCCTGAGCGGTTGCCCCGCTGCACGTCTCTCCGCACCGCGAGCGGCCCATTGCCCCACCACGCGCGCCAAGCGATCGTCGCCCGAGTACCTCGAGCGAAACTCGCAAAATTTAGG
>JARQST010000231.1:103910-120152 GCA_030142225.1 Pachycephus smyrnensis
AAAAATGTGTTTTTGGATTTTCGAAATCGGTCAGAGTTCACCGGAAATACACAAAAATTACCTTGTTCCACTTCAATAGGACGTTACTGTATATTACTTATCGTTTGAGCATTATATGAAGAATATCATATATATAACGCGATAAGAAGTGAGAGAAATTACATATTATTATACTGAGAATTTTATCATGAATACAAGGTGGTGGTATCCTGCAAGTCTTAATCAGCCGATGAATAACTTAATCAGGGCTGGAGTTGATAGCCTGATCGGGGCAATACCACATAGCCTGATCAGGGTAGAATCCGCCACGGCGTTACATTTCTGATCTGGGCCAGATCAAGTTGCCAGATCAAGACCGGATTTAAACTAAGGCAAGCAAGATCTGGGTCTGATGCGAGCCCTAACAAATTTCTACTCGGGTATCAAAGGTGTACAAATTATGTATTCTATTTGCAATTTATTGATCTAATTTGCTTAAACTATTACAGGTAATTTATTGAAATGGGGTTTGAATTGATATTTTAACCAAGATTACATCCAAAAATAACACACATGCATCGGCCGTGAAAAATGACCCCGCGTAACCGTCACCGTTATCGCAAACATGGGACACATACATTAACATATTTGCACATACGCTCTTTATACCATTATGTGGCTTCTATTTATGTACATTTATCAACTTCACGTTTCATTAATATTTTTGTATAAAAATGATGTATGAGACAATTTTTATTATTCATCTAGAAAACTGTTGAAAATGCATAATTTTTTATTACATTCTCGTTCAGAACTTAATTGACTGTGAATTGTAGTATGATCTATTCAATATCGAAACCTTACCGTTAAATGTTTGGAGAAAATTATTTTTTTTTAATTAATTGTTTTAGTAGGAACATCTTTTTTAAAAAAAAACCTAAATTCTTTTTAGATCACACCAGTAGTGATACAATAAGTCATTTCCTTTCTTTATAGCTTCTTCCGCAACCGCTAAAATATACCAATAAAATATTTCAAAAATAAAATTTTTAAATAAAACTAACACACGTTCACGCTATGACAATTTATAATAATTTGCTGTTTCAATGTTGCTAAAAAAAGATCGATACGTGCATGATAAGAAATGCAAATTAAAATTATGATTAAAATAAAAACTGATGATCTATTTGACCTGTTTTAATGTAGAAGAAAGTGGCCCCATGCCCCCGAGACTTTTGCAGCGTGCACAAATTGCCATATCATCCGAGAGGGGTTCAGACACACATCTTACATGTTCGGCACAAGGAAGTCCATCGCCACAATTTACGTGGTTCCGGGATATTAATGGTTCGTTAAGAAAATTGTATTTTTTTTGTTGTTGCAGTATTTCATAAAACAAACTCTTATTTGCTAACTCACTTCCTTATTTTTTTGATATCCTATATATTAATACCTATTTTAAAAATTATATGAGGAGTTATTCATAAACGCAGCGACTGTAGCTAATATGTCCTTCTGATTTGCACGGTAAAGCAAACGTCAGTTCGTGCATTTGTTCTGATTAATACCTCCTATATAACTTTCACGTGAATTATATGCTTATGAGATCTCATAATTTTGGCAGGACATTCAGTTCCGGTCGAGTCATCTGGTAGGATACAACTTTGGGGTGATTTAATGGAAATTCGTCGCGTTGACGCGCAGGACGCAGGGCGGTATATCTGCAGAGCTACTAACCAATTCGGTGAACAACAAGCCGAAACTCACTTGTCGGTCACTTCAAAGCTCGATGCCCGTATCCAGCCGCAATTGCAGGTCTGACAAAAAAGCATTTAATTATTTTATCTACTGTAAAATGTTAACAGGTTTATTAATTCATACAAAGGGAATTTATTTACATTTATTTTCCCATATTTTAAATGTCTCAATTTATTTTTTACTTCAATGAGTGGAATTATGTAAACTTAATATAATTATATTAAAAATATTAATGTTTCATACGCACGCATAAGCGTTCTTTCCACCATTCTTAAGTACTCACATTTACGGTTGTTTTTAGAATACTAAAATAAAAGTGATGGTCTATCAATGTCGAAGTGAATTGTTACAGGTTGTTAATTCAGGCGATGTTGCCACATTGAATTGCACAGTCGAAGGATATCCAGTTGAGAGCGTTGAGTGGCTGCACGATGGGATACCTGTGTTGACTGCCCAGGACAGTAGAATACGACTATTGGCACCATTGGTTCTTATTGTTGGTTCTGTAGGTCGTAAGGACAAGGGGATGTACCAGTGCTTGGTCCGAAGCGACAAAGAAAATGCACAAGCAACAGCTGAGCTAAAACTTGGAGGTACAACAAAATATAAGATTTGAAAAAATATACTTATATCAAATATAATTATGATTCCAATTTATGTTTTCATTATGTTCGGTATTGATAATAAATGAATAACTAACCCTTTTCGATGAACTAAGTCCAATGAAACTTGTAGTAAGTTAATTAATCATGATTTCAGATACCGTACCGGAACTGCAGTACACCTTTATTAAACAAGCGCTAAGACCAGGACCGCCCGTGTCTTTACGTTGTTCTGCAACTGGGTCTCCTCCGCCATCTTTTACTTGGTTTTTAGATGGCGAACCTTTGAGCGAAATAAACGCCGGTCATAGGTAAACCTTTGATATTTTTGCCTGCAAAAGTCTTAAGAAGGTTTCAATGATGATGATCAGGTCTTTTATTTTTTATTAATGTACTTCTTCGCTTTAGATATGCAATTGGTCAGTACGTCGATCAGTCTGGTGACGTTATTAGCCATCTGAACATCACTTCCGCGCTTGCAGAAGATGGCGGCCTCTATAGTTGTGTAGCGACTAATACGCTGGCAACAGTAGAACATAAAGCACGGTTAAACATTTACGGTACGTAACATAAAAATTGTATTGTCTACGTATGTACGTCAACCAAGATTTCAACTTACTTTCTAGTCATTCATATCATCATTATACTCTTATAAAACTATGATACAATATTGAACAATTCCTATCCTCTAAAAAATTTCTTGATATATCTGTATTTTGTTTATAGGACCACCGTATATTAGATCAAACGAACCAATGCGCGCCATTGCTGGTGTTGATACTGCCATAGCCTGTCCGTATTCCGGATATCCTATAACATCAGTCGAATGGTCGCGTGGTGGCGTAGAACTTCCACTTGATATGAGACATCGTGTGGACACTGAAGGCTACCTCACAATTGCCAATGTCGATACAAATGATGCTGGAACTTACACGTGCACCGTTCGTGCCAGATCCGGCGAAACTGCCAGTAGAGACATTAGACTGACTGTCAGTAGTGAGTGACACTTTATTTATGTAACCTACATTATGATATATTTTTATGAAAATTCGTACGTAGGCACGTGATATTTGAATGTTTTGTTTCAAAACCAGTTTGTTCTTTCAAGGCCCACCAATTATGAGTCCGTTTGACTTTCCGCCGAATTTGCAAGAGGGTAGCTGGGCCCAGGTGACATGTAGCGTCAGCTCCGGTGATCGACCAATTTACTTTTCATGGCTGAAAGACGGTGAACCACTGCCGTCTTCTCTTCGTGTAAGTTTTCAAATTAAGACCTAGACTTTTTCAACCGAATTAATATATATGTGATAGCGAGTATGGTAAAAATAATGAAAAAAGTGTATTACTTTTCAAAATGTGAAGAAAACGATAAAATTATTCATTATATATGTTATTAGTCAGAATTACACACCGTATTAGTCAGGACCACCTTTCTTTTCAGGTATTACTAACTGACGTAACAATGTATATGTAACTTGCATAGTAATGACGATTTTTAGCTTTTAAACCCAAATTTGTTATTATCTGTAGAAATTCAGGTTTCAGTACCGCAAAGTCTCTTACATCATCATGCTGGATCATTATCTTTTAGCTGCGGCAGCATAATGCTTAAAATTATAATTAGCTAGTTAATTTGTTTCAATTTGGTTCCAAATCTGTGATAGGTGGATGCATGCCACAATTTGCTGAGAGTAGAAAAATATTTCACATATTATATCCATTTAAACATTTTGATTGTACAGATTGAAGAACGAGGTGACGATTTCTTCAGCATTCTGGTGTTCAAGGAAGTATCTTCACGACACAGTGGCAAATACACGTGTGTCGCCACGAATAGTGCTGCCAAAGTGAATCACACTGCTGAACTATTAGTTAAAGTGCCACCACAGTGGACATTCGAGCCTCAAGACCTTGCTATCCTGCTCGGTAATCCGTTGAACATTCATTGCGAAGCCAAAGGATTTCCGCCGCCGAAAGTCACGTGGCTCCGCGGTCGTGGACGAACGTCTAACGATTATCAACTATTAAACAATGAAATGGATGGGAGGATCAAGATTTTAGCGAATGGTTCATTGTGGACAGCCTCCGCGGGACCGCAGGACGAAGGACATTATCTTTGCAGAGCGAATAACGGTATTGGCTCTGGCCTTAGCAAAGTCATCTACGTTTCCATCAATGGTGAGGGCACATACTCATTGTCATGTCATGTTTTTCGTCATTATGTCTGTGACTTAATCAACTTTCATTTTCGTTACAGACACGTGATGTAATTCGATTGATATTAAGTTTTCTTATTTTTGTAATGCGAGCTATCTTTACATTTGTGATATTGTGTGCTGCATAATTGACGTTCATTTTCATCATGGAATGTTTTGTGGGTTTCTTATGTGTAAACAAATTTTGTGCACATGTTTCATTCTACCCCTAAATAGTTATTCATTATCATAGGTCTTTTCATTACCTTTGCGTTAATAATAAAGTGGAATTTTAGTTAATATTTTATTGATTCTTTATAGACGTATTGTTGTTGTTGGCTGTGTTTAGTATTGTCGACAGGATGCGAGGATCCCTCGACATCGGTAAAACGGTTGTTAGTGTCATGCTTAACCCCTTGTTGCACATTACAGAAGCGCGCATTCCATAACACAGTCGTTCCACGAGTAAAAGATCCTGTCTAGGGGACTCATTTACCTTGAAAGTCACAGGAAGATGGCTGTTACGTCTCATGCCTTCCTCCCTATATATCACTCCCTATCCTCAATTGTCCCTCATCATAAATAACAGCAAGCAAATGCCGGCCTAGGCACTCCACGTGTACCCCATGTGCATAATCTTAAAATTTGTCCACTACGGGGTTGGCCCTAGGCAATATCCAGGCCTTTTTTTGCCATATACTTTCTCCTACGCAACTACCTTCAGCCACTTTCTCTAATTCCGTACCACATGTTACCTTTTCATGTCTCTTCTTTCTCGCTCCCATACTTCCTTTTCGCAGTACTCCCTTCGAAAATTACAAGACGAGAGAGTCAGTTGTACAGAAGCAGCCTACCGAAACACATCGTAATTTTCACGCATCTCCAGCAAAATATCACTTGTACCTTTAGCCACGAATAAATATTCATCTCATTTAAAATAGGTGTGCAAGATTAATTTGGCGCATACCGTTGCAAGTACGCAACAATGGCCCCTTCAAAAGCTATTTTATTTGTGGACGGACTATACGTTAAACATACTATAGTATGTGTTCCTTTGGTATCTGATAAAAAAAAACTACCGAGACAAATATATTTTCGAAAATTTCTTATGTTTCATAATTAATTTGCTTAATCGGAGGTCCTATGAGAAAATTATAACACTCGAGGTCGTCCTGTACCCGTTCAAGACTGGGAAGCAATTATTTTTATTTTGGTCTACTTTAGGAGTACATACATATAACAGAATAATAAAACCATTGATTCTTCTTGTATGTACCCAGACAACACATAATGTCCAAAAGTTGTCTTTTAGACATCTTAAAAATGACTTTTCAATGTATATGGTGTCTGGGTATATACTGTAGTTTACACGCAATAAAAAATAACCTTTATCTAGTCTAATATGTTAAATGCAACAAAGGGTTAATAATTATTGTTGGAATACAGGGTTAACGAGTATTGATAAGGTTGTCGAAACGTGATTGAGCGCTGTGATCCGGCAGTTGAACTGCAGCCATTGTCTCGAGCAGTCCTTAAGAAAGTAGTTGGCGAATAAAGGAAAGTAAGGAAAAAGATTTTTCGTTATTAGCAAAATCCTGAGTCCTCTCCACAGTACGAGCATGTTACAATAGGTTAGGGGCCCAGTTACCCTACCTGTGCGAGAATTGTGAGAGAGCGAGGGATTTATCGCGAAGCGTGAAGCACGAGGTTGCAGCGTGGTCGTCATTTGTGCGTAAGAGTCTGTTCTTGGTATAACCGTCGCGTAGTCGCGTGTGTCGAAGGTCGAGATGTCTGACGAACTTTCAGCAAGAAATATTACGAAATTTAACGGGTCGAATTTTCAACATTGGAAATTCCAAGTCAATACTTTATTTATCGCGTACGGGCTTTCGGACATTGTGGATGGCACGCGGCCGATGCCGGCCGACGAAGGTCGGGAAGCTGCGAAAAGGTTGTGGATAAAAGATAATGCGCGCGCAATGTTCTTTATTGGATCGTGGATCGAAAGTGAACAACTGGCGCTGCTTATCGTCTGTGGAACCGCGAAGAACATGTGGGACAAGTTATCGCGAGTTCGTGAGCAAAAGTCTGCGTCAAATAAATTGATGCTCACCCAGAAGTTTTACGAATACAGAATGTCTCCGAGAGATTCAATCGTTCAACATATCGCGAAGGTACAAAACATGGTCGCACAGTTGATAGACGTGGGTGAGAATATGACGGACTCTGCTATAATGGCAAAAGTGCTCGCGGGTTTAACGACGAAGTATACGAATTTTCAGACGGCATGGGATAGCGTAGACTCGGAACGACAAACGGTCGAAAACCTGCAAGAGCGACTTCTACACGAAGAAACTCGACTCAACTCGGACAGTGACCAACTCGGGGCCTTTTCGGCGTCTAAAAAGAATAGTGCCGGGAAAAGTGGCGAGTCGAGTGAAAAGAAAAAGAAAAAGCCAAGAAAGCCGAAAGATCGTAAAGACATAGAATGTTTCAAGTGTAAAGAAAAAGGACACTACGCGCGCGAGTGCAAAAATAAAAAGCGCGAAACGGAAGGAAGCGAGTTTCGTGATTCGCACGATTGTGCGTTCGTTGCGGAGAAACCAGCAAAGTGTCAGACAATGGGAAGAAAGTGTCGGAACCTCCAGTCGGTATTGTAGACGCTGTGCTGAAGGCCAAACAGGACGAAGTGTGGATTACAGATAGCGGAGCATCAAAGACACATAACGCATCGGCATGAATGGTTCGCGGAATATCGTAAACTGGAGAACGGCGGTACGATATGTCTAGGTGATAACAAGGAGTGCAGCTTGATTGGCGAAGGTACAATATTCATAGAAAAGTACGTGGAAGGAGAGTGGCGCAAATCGCGTATCGAAAATGTACTTCACGTACCGCAGATGAAGAAAAATCTCTTTTCAGTAGGAGCTTGTACCAAGAGAGGTAATGAAATCTTATTCAATAAGCAAGTCGTAAAAATCGTAAGACAGAAAAATACTGGCATCGGGAGTGAAACAGGAGAACGATATTTATCTCATGCTGTTTCGGTTAGACTGCGAGCAAAGCGTCAGCGAGGTGAACGTGGCGATGGCGAACCTGCGTGTGTGGCACGAGAGACTCGGACACGTGAACAATCGCAAGGTTCGTGAACTAGTCGACAAAGGTTTGATTGACGGAGTGAAATTGTCAGACAGAGACGATTTCTTTTGTGACTCGTGTCAAATCGGAAAATCGCATCGACAGCCATTTCGAAAAGTTCGCGAGCGTGAATCTACGAAGCCGGGCGAAGTGATACATTCGGACGTGTGCGGTCCTATGCCCTTGGAAACTCTTGGTGGAGCTAGATTTCTGCTCACATTTAAAGACGACGCGACAAGGTTCCGGTACATTTATTTTCTAAACCACAAAAGTGAGGTGTTGGACAAATTCAAGATTTTTAACAAAGTTATCAAAAATAAGTTCGGAAAAACAATGAGAGTTCTACGTTCAGACAACGGTCTGGAGTTTAGAAACAAAAATATACACACCAGAACAAAATGGGAAGGCAGAGAGGGATAATCGTACGATTATCGAAGGAGCAAGAACCATGTTACTTGCAAAAGGCCTCCCAGTGAATTTGTGGGTTGAGGCAGCGAATACGGCGGTATACTTGATGAATAGAGCGGGACCTTCAAGTATGCGAGGTGAGTGCACGTCATACGAGCTTTGGGTCGGCAGAAAACCAAATCTACAGCATTCACGCATATTTGGATCTGAAGCGTATGTGCATATGCCAAAGCAGCACACGACGAAGTTCGACGCACAATCTCAAAAAATGATTCTTGTCGGGCACGACAGAGAATCTTCGAATTATCGAGTATACTACCCGGTGCCGAGAAAGGTTACAGTGTCTCGCGACGTGGTATTCAGAGAAATAACGAGAAAAATAAATATATCGGAGAACAACGATAAAGATGCCGAATTGATTTTGCCTATGGATGATCGAGAGGATCACTTGCAGGATGAAGGAGAAGAGAGCGACGTCAGCGATGGAGACGACGAAGCAGCGGCTCTTCCAGCGAGAAACATCAACGAAGAAACTCGTGGAGGGCTGATCGTTCAAGAACCACCGATCGGAGCAGCAAGAAATCTTCGTCCTCGCAAGAATCTCCGGCGTCCAGCGCGCTACGAGTCGAACGTAGCTGAGTACGGAGTGCCGCTTTCGTACGAAGAAGCGATGCACAGCGAGGAAGCATCGAAGTGGGTTGAACCGATCAAGGGAGAGCTTAAGGCACATGAAGAAAATGAAACCTGGTCACTAGTCGAACGAAAACCGAGCATGAAAACCATAAATTCGAAATGGGTTTTTCGGCTGATGAGGGATACAGATGGCAACGTTTATCGACACAAAGCACGACTGTGTGCTCGGGGATTCATGCAAAGACATGGGGTTGACTTCATGGAAACCTTCGCGCCAGTCGTGAGGTATGATTCCTTGAGAGTGTTACTCGCAGTCGTAGCGGCAGAAGATCTCGAGCTGGCACAGTTTGACGTGCAAACGGCATTTCTACACGGTCAACTAGAGGAAGAAATTTACATGGAAATACCGGAAGATCTCAGTGTCGAAAAATCGAGCAATAGTGCGAGCAAAGGTGTCGTGTGTCGCTTAAATAAGTCTCTGTACGGCCTTAAGCAAGCCCCGAGATGTTGGAACTAAAAGTTCAGCATGTTTTTGCGAGAGTTTGATTTTAAGGAAAGCGAAGCCAACACTGTATATTCGTCGGCAATGTTGAAAAATCGCGTGTGTATTTGGCATTGTTCGTAGAAGATGGGTTGGTTGCTGCAGAGACGAAAGAAGTTGTCGAACGTGTGATCGAGCATTTGAGTGGTGCGTTTAAGATTACAATCGGTGATGCAAACTTGTTTGTGGGTATGCAAATAGAGAGAGATCGAAAAAAAAAACGTGTTTGTACATCAAAGTGCGTATGTAAGACGTATGTTGAGCAAATTCGGTATGAGCGAAGCGAAGCCACACGGTATTGTATCCGGTGTCCGAGAACGAGAGTATGACTGAAAGTGTGCCCTATCGAGAGGCTGTTGGGTCCCTCATGTTTGTAGCAGTAGTTTCGCGACCAGATATTGCGTACGCGGTGAGCTTGGTCAGTAGATTTTTGAACTGTCACAACAACGAGCACTGGCGGGCTGTTAAAAGAATCTTTTCATACCTAGTCAGTACGAGCAAGTATGGTATAGAGTTCTGCGACGGTGGAAGCGAGCTTAGATTGATTGGTTATTCCGGCTCTGATTATGCGAGCGATGTAGAGACCAGAAGGTCCACCACTGGGTACATATTCGAACTGTCGAAAGGTCCCGTGACGTGGTCCAATCAACAGCAAAAACTCGTGACATTGAGCACGACAGAGGCGGAATACGTGGCAGCAGCGGCTGCACCAAGAGAAGCGGTGTGGCTGAGGAAGTTGCTACAAGATCTCGGGTATCGGTGTGCAGAGGCGACTGTGATATTCATAGATAATCAAAGCGCAATAAAGCTAGTCAAGAACCCGGAGTTTCACAAGCGCACGAAGCACATTGATATCCGACATCATTATATTCGTGAAAAAGAAGCTGCAGGCGAAATAGCAGTAGAGTATGTTACGACCAAAGAACAGAAGGCTGATGTCTTTACAAAAGCTTTAGCCAAAGAGCGATTCAAAGTGATGCGAAAAAGTATGAATGCACTGGAGTGTGCAACACACATTAACGGTGGAAGTGTTGGAGTACAGGGTTAACGGGTGTTGATAAGGTAGAGAGCGAATGTGCCTATGCGCAAGATTATCGAAACGTGATCGAGCGCTGTGATCCGGCAGTTGAACTGCAGCCATTGTCTCAAGCAGTCCTTAAGAAAGTAGTTGGCGAATAAAGGAAAGTAAGGAAAAAGATTTTTCGTTATTAGCAAAATCCTGACTCCTCTCCACAGTACGAGCAAGTTACAATAATTATGTTGTCAGACGTGTCGCTTGTATTTTAAAGTGCTATCATTGTCTCTTGATTTTTTATATAATTTATATGTCACCGTCACTCATGAAGGTATTTTCTGTACACCCTCTTCAGAAATATTTAAAAAATATCAATTAATATTCATGAAACTACCAGCATGAATCTATCGCTTTATAAAAATCGATAATGCTATGTTTTTAGAATCATGACTCATTACAGTCTTCGTGTGTGACCCGAGATACATACGTACACGCAAAGAAAGAAAGTGATGCACCAACATTTGGCACTTTCAATCCTACATCCTTTCTATTTTGAACCAAATTGTGAAAATCATCTTCCCAATCAGTACTTTGGGTATACGTGCATGACGCACACTTCCACATTTCAAGTATCTTGGCACGTGCCTCACACGTACACTCATAGGTACTCTCACGCTTGTCGGCGTTTCCACGCAACCGTGTTCTGTAAACCCCATTTCACCGAAACACACACATTATCCAACGTCTCAAATGCGAACTTGCTCTAATGATGTGAAGTTTTGACGTTCCAGTTCTCCAGCTGGAAGATTAACCATTTTTATTTTCACTTGTACCTCGTTGCATACATTTTCTTGATCCGAAAAATATATAATTTCAAAATTGTATGCAATTGTTGGTTTGTTGGAAGCCAGGTAAATAAATAAATGACAGTTCTTATCTGAGCAATCGAACTATGTTACGTCGCAGGTCTCCTGCGACCATCCTTTCTCTTCACTCTTCCTTGTTCCCAGGGTCCTGTCATCTTTGAAGTACTTGGAGAGTCCAGTCTGGGAACTCAACATATCGACGATCTCCAGATATTCCCTTCGCAAGACCTTTCCCATGTGCACAATATCCACTTTCCCGCATTCCACAACCCGCACGCACTAATTTATGTGTCCCTATCCTCAGTCCTTGACTTTGTTTTCCAATTCCATATCCAGACTCTCTTCCCGGTTTTTCCAGAACCGAAGCTTCAGTCGTCTCATAACATTCCAACAAGTAACACGTCCACGCTCCTCTCATTACATTGTATCAACCTTCAATATATTTATGTTTTACGTTAAAGTTACAACAGTCTTATCTAATTGAAATACCTGCCTCCTTTAATTAGTAGCGTCAGGAGTTCACTCATCGTCCGACGCAATATACAGAATATTAGCATAGGGCGGCGTGAACAAACTATATTTTAGACGTGTTCTCACTTCGAGAGCAGTTACAGAACTAACTAAGAATAATAATGTCACAAAGACCATAACCTTTATACCATGTTTTTGTCAAATGTTTACATTATTTGGTAAACATTTGTCTGGAGTTTCGTCGTAAGACCCCACAGATGGTCTCTCCAGGAAGAGTGGTCTCATAGTGACCACGAAATAATCGAATTGTTTTTGCTCATTTCAATATTTCAATAATTTCAATAGCAATAATTATAATAATTAGTCACATTTGTTCCTTTCACAGATGATAATAATACAAATCCACTCATAATCAGTTTAGAAATAACATATTCAGGCGCTGCTTTAATCTTTCAGTAATTATCTCAGTTGTACTCGTTTTGTTAAAAAATCAAAATGTGGTATATCAATCGCGAATATATTATATTGCTTCTAAAATGCTTGAATCTGAGAGAGTTAAATGAAACATGTTTTAGTACAATAATCCAATTGTTTATACCGAATTTATATTTGATTTCTCCTAGAGCCCGCAAGATTTGAATTACAAAGTAAAAACGTTACAATAAGACGTGGCGAGCCAGTAACTTTGGATTGTACAGTCATTGGTGACAATCCAATCAGCGTTCAATGGACTCACAATAATGAGCGACTCGATTTGAATCACTATCGATTAAGCATCAGTCAAGTTAAGTCAGAGAATGGACTAAAATCACAATTGTCAATTGGTAGAAGCGACCGACAAGACTCTGGTGTGTATAGATGCACTGCTGATAATGCTTTTGGCAGAAGTGAACATCTTATTCATCTAGCAGTTCAAGGTACTTATCTCATGAAGTATTGTAGCTGTGCATATTCTATGCTCTGCGTATAGTATGTTATACTTAAAATGTTGTATACATGAATTATTGGTGTAATCTTTTTTGACACAGAAAGGCCCGACGCTCCAACTTCTTTAGAAGTCATCGAAATTGGTTCACGATCAATTAGACTATCATGGCGGCGTGCGTTTGATGGAAATAGCCCAATTCGTAATTATATAATTCAGTATCGATCACTAGGACACACGTTAAGCGATGATTGGGATCCGACTAAAACGCATAACGTTACGTACACTCCTGGAACATCCAATGATGACCATAATATAAATCCGACGCAAAATGGTAAGTATAACAAAAATATTTCAAATCGCATAAGTTTTATTGTTCTGCCAATCCTATACAAATTACTGTATACATCGAAGACAGCATCCAAAAGACTTTTTAATCTGTTTGTCTTATTATATCAATAGCTCAATATTGAACTTCAGTTCAAATATCAGATTTCCAACAAAAAATTTAATAACTCGCGTTTACCATATGGAATACTCACGGTATCTAATTATGGGTTTATTCTCATTATTGTAATAAAAAGTGGACGTTAAAATGGTTGAGTTACTGCTCCCCACACACTATATAAAGCCTTATCACTTATTTACGTTCTCCCTGGTTATTGTCGGTCACATTTGGGAATTTATTTCACCCCCAATGGCTACTGCTCCATATATAGTTATATAGCAATATAATAATATTACGTAATGTGTTTTTGAAACAGAATTATCACATTTCGATGCCGGCAGCGACGAACAAGAAATTGCTATGATTGGCGGCCTTCATCCTGCAGTACCATATACTTTTCGTGTATTTGCGATTAATTCAATTCATGCCAGCCCACCGACTGATGCTGTAGTAGCCAAAACTCAAGAAGAAGGTATATTCAATAAATACAGCATCAATCATCAATGTTATCAAATGAGCATATGTTCCTAAGTACATTTTTATGATATTCCAGCACCCACAGAACCTCCGCAAAATATCAACGTACAGTCAGCGGGCTCTGGCGAATTGATTGTTAGCTGGCAGGTAATTTATTATTTACATTCTTTGTACAACAATAGAATCCAATTATGCCGCATAATTGCTTTTCTTATTTCCTGTCGAATGAGGATAGTATGAACCTACAATTATTAAAATGTTGCAATTACTTTATTATTGTACATAGTTGTAATATACATTTTCTACTAAAAAGTATTTGTAAACAGACGGACTTAAAATACGGATATGAATACGTTCGAAGACATCATGAATAAAAAGAAATCTTGCCTATACTAAAATAATACTTTTTATAATTTTATAGGCACCCCCAAAGGACAGCTGTAATGGAGAATTACTCGGTTATATAGTCACATGGTCGGAACACTCCTCATCGACTTCGGGTGTCAATCAAAGCAAAAGTTTGACAGTGAATGGATGGGCAACAACAAAAGTACAATTAACAGGGCTAAGAAAATTCACGAAATATGATATTTCTATCAGAGCGTTCAACAGTATAGCAAGTGGGCCAGCAAGTACACCGATTGTAGGAACAACACAAGAAGGAGGTAACAGCTTATAGTTTTTTACACATTGCCAGATAAATTATTAATTCGAATTTACCTTACAACGTCTGATTTTGTTTTTATTCTTCTTATTGGTGTTTGCCATTAATGTACTTTATCTCTTGGGTATTCACGTATTATATACTGTATAAAAAAAATACGCGGTCTATTTACTGCAGAAACAGCTGTATGCATTCAAAATTCTGAATAAACGTGTAAGCAAGTTTCAATGTCAGTCAAATTGTAACTTTCGTATTTGTATTTTTTGCAATTTTATTCTACGAAGGCAATTACTTACAATGTTACTGAGCAGAGTTATGTGCAATTGTGTCTCAAGGCAAGCTTCTTTGTCTATATATTTCTATGTTTTCAGGAGCCATGAAAACGCTGACAACATGGAATCATAAAAATTAATAAACTACTCAAAATTGATTTGTAATGTCTAGTCACATGCACCAACAAACACAGTTATTACAAGCTTGACAATCGACCGGACGGCTGTTATTAAAACGAGTAATTAAAGAATGAATAGATAATCTCCAATTTTGCATATGAACTGTTACATAAAAATTTTTAAATTTTTCTCTATTTGTCACTTATAATATTTGGCATCATCGTGAATATGATTCCAAACCTTCATGAGGCTAACTCTAAGTTAGTTGGTGTTCATTACACAACAGTACACTAATCCCTCATTACATTTCCCCGATGCACGCACACCATGCAACTGAAAAGAATGAAACTAGAGGAGAAGGTGACGTAACATTGCATAACACGCACTATTGTGAACTCAGAGTTCGATTCCTGGTGCGTTTTAATCATATTTACAAATCAATTTTAAATAATTTTTTAATTTCACGATTTGTTACTAGGGCTGTTACAGAGGTCTCGTAAATTTACTCTGAAAACAATTTCTACCTATTTTCATTCGGAATATTATCTACTTACAGTAGCAATAATTAACGACTCCAAACCGTTAAATTGTCCGGATGTACGCACATGAAATGCAAACACTCATTGTCAGTGACATATATCATGGAACTATAATTTCGTTTTAGTACCGGAAGCTCCACCTACTCAGGTGGCATGCGCGCCACTTTCGTCACAAAGCGTTAAAGCTTCCTGGGATCCACCACCGGCACACCAACATGGCGGACTCATTCAAGGATACAAAGTGTACTACAGGCCCGTACCGACAGAAAATAGTAGGCGTCACTTAACACCCATCAGTTTTATAAGTCGCTTTTCTTTTAAATTTCATAATGAATATTTCTGTCATATTTTTAATCAGTCACTAGTTTGCAATTAAGTTTTTTTACTATTAGTTTCGTGTTTAGTATGAAATGCGATTGTTTTTTAATGGCTGTGTTCTTAAATTAAAAAAGCCATTGATATTGTACATGTACGGAGTTCTTAATTTTCTGAAAACATTTATTCATTTTTCCGTTACAGTGGACATATCGACGGTCGGTGAAGTCAAACGAACATCCAGCGAGGAGACTTACCTACATACGCTATACAAATACACTAATTACTCAATTAGAGTTCTGGCCTACACTAGTGCAGGGGATGGAGTTTTAAGTCCTCCAATTTTTTGCACAACCGAAGAAGACGGTAAGTATGAATAATCCGCGCGTTATATACTATTACTATGTCTAATTGTAAGATGTGAACGCTATCGACATTCATTGAATTACTGGTCTATTAACTTTGCATCAATATTTGAAAAACTCATATCCATAGCCACAAAAGACTTCTTACAAGGAACGTATCTGAGGTACCCTCCTCCACCCCCCGATTTTGATGAAACTTGGCAGGTAAGTAGAGCGTCTCAAAACATGAACATACGTACAATACTAGCAGACCATATTAGGTTCTAGGGAGTGAAATACCCTTTTATAGGTGTAATATTACTTTCATATCGGACCGATTAGCGCCGAAAATATGCGAAACACGAAAAAAAATGTTTCAGGCAAAAGTTGCATGGTTTCGAACATACTTTCAGATAACGCGATAAATAAAACTTATTTAAACATCCTCCTCCTACGTCTCCTCCCACTGACGACAGCTGGCCGCATACATTCCCACAATAACAGTGACCGCTGGATAGGTCGACGGGAAATT
>JARQST010000231.1:126415-141785 GCA_030142225.1 Pachycephus smyrnensis
CTGGACTCATTCGCCCTCCGCAATTCTCGCGTTTGAGCGTATTTCCCGCCGAGGACCCGACGGGTGCAAACCACCACATCACAATGTATAAAACAATTCTATTCATGATTTTTCTAAAAATTTCTATTACTCAACGTTCAGAGGCTTCTCTGTAAAGATTTCGAGAAAAGAATGTCTAGATTTGTCTAGAAAACAATATGCAAGAAATATCGAGATCATTCTTTTGGCGAAGTAGGCACATATAATGGCGACCAAGACAAGCTGTCAGTTTTCAGTGAAGCACAGAAGCGATCAGAGAAGAAGGATCTACAAAGAAAGGGGAAGTATAGCGAGTTTCATTCAGGATAATCTTTACTGATAGTGAGTAAAATAACAAATAATATGTCAATAAAAAACCAAGACTAATTATTAAAAAACGACTAAAAATTATTGAAGCATGAATATTGTAAAAAAGGATTGATTTAGCTAGAGCTAATATAGGGTGGCACAATCGTTAATCTTCAAAACGAAAATGAAGAAGGAAAATCTCTTTGCAACTAAAAGGAAGCTAGACGAACAGCGTGCTTCAACAAGTAGAAAAAAATTAACCGATGCAGAGAATACATCGGTCAACAATATTTTATTTCAATAGTTTCTGCAGAAGAGAAGTTTTAGATATCCCGTGTCCGGACCTGTACTGCAGCAAAAAACTCTACGACTAAATTCAATGATTGGTGGTTCAGAAAATTTCAAGGCAAGCAATGGATGGTTGCATAAGTTAAAGAAAAGACATACAATTAGAGAACCCATCATTCAAGGAAAGAAATTACCAATGGATGAAATATCCAGAGATTTTTGCACGGCATGCTGCCAATTTCTTTGAGAACGTTGATAAATATTGTGTATATAATGCTGATGAAACAGGTTTACTGTGAAAATTACTTCCAAGAACTCTCGTGCCTGAATCAGAAAAAAAAGCACCTGAAAGAAAAGTTGCTAAAGATCGAGTAAGTATGATGTTATGTACAAATACCAGTGGGACTCATAATATTCCATTGCTTGTAATAAAAAAGCTTCGAAAGCTAGGAGTCTCAGCAACATTAAAGTATTACCGGTTCACTATATAGGGCAAAAGTGGTTCGATGGACACAACATTATTCAAAGATTGGTACGAGAGTTTTTGCCAGGAATTGAAAAAAAAACCATTGGTCAAACGCACGATACATATGAATATTCTTCTTTTAGGCAACGCACCATAACATCCTACGGCTGGGGAACTGAACTTAATAACCAAACTTCATACTGTCATGTGCTTACCACCAAATGTGATTTTACTCGTTCAGTCCATGGATCAAGGTGTTCTACAAAAGATTTAAAAAAAATGTATAAACGTCAACCTTTAGAATACCTTTTGCTGATAAATGACTCCGAGAGCGTCACTCACTTTCTTAAAACGTGGAATATATTAACTTGTTGTAACACTGTTGCTTACGGATGGGAAACAGTGACCGCAATTACCATAAAAATGCATGAAAAAATTTAGTTATTGAAACGAAAAATCCATGCCGCATAGATGATCTTCAACCTATTTCTTAAATTTATTACACAAATACCCAATGGATAAGAGACTACAATATAACATACCGTTGAATGACTAGGAGACCAAAACGATCCTGGCTGGCGATTAATCTCTGATAAGGAGTTCTTAAGACTTGCAGTTTAAATTACAAATCAAATAGAAGAATGTACTGCCGAAAATGAAAATAATGTCAAGCTCAAAGATGTTTCTGCAAAAGAGGCTCTGGCTGGATTAAATACGTTGAAAAAATGGTACCAAACTCGTTGGGACTGCACCACTGAGAAGATTATAAAGTTTGAAAAATTGTGCTTATATACGATATCATAGGTTGTCTTTATGAATATTATATGTTCTTGATGTTCGTTATTCATCTCTCTTTAATTCTCCATAATATCATTTAAATAGATCTTTATCCAAGATACAATGTTCCTTTGGTTTGTTAAAAAAAATAAATTCAACGAGAAAATGTAATGTTCGTTGTTATATTTTAAATGCCCGCTTCATAAATTTGTAGGCAGTTTGAATGCGCATGCGTAAATCACGTGCCACGCCATAGAGTGAGGCGAACGGGACGCGTATGTATTATGGGAGGTTCAATTTCCTAACGGTATGCTTCATGAGAGGTTTGACTATATGCTGATTAGTAACTATATTTGATAGTCCTATAAAGTCTTTGTATTATCTTCGTATCGTTAACTCGAAATGATGGAGTGTACTCTTCATAAATGTTTCTTGATTCCTACGTCGCCCTCTTTTTGATTTTTATTATTAATTCCCTGACAATTGTGCTGTAGATGCCTTGCAAGGTTCGATGAGGCCTTGACGGCTGCTTTCATTAGTCTCTCAATATCTATATTTACCAACATTTTACATGTTTTCTAAAAATTAAGGGCCCATTCTAGTGTAAAATTTTTTTAAAATCGATTTTTTTATTTTTGCATTTTCCAAAAGTATGGACCTTCAAAAATATGGTGTTCAATTTTGTTTGCAAAATTCGAATAATTTCAGTCGCTACAGCCTTTCTTAGAAAAAGAGATTCAACGCGCTTCGTGCCATCTGGCGCGGACGGTGCGCCTAGCCGGGACAGGTCGTTCGTCGGGTATTCGTTTTTTGTCCCGTCCATCCCTTCACGGGAACTTTCCTACCTGGGGTGACTCAGTTCTACAACCTTTGCGAATATAATTGTACCAGAGGAGTTTGTACGTTTTCGGATTTCACCATGGATAGATTGATCTCGTTTTCGAAACTTTAAACGCGTTTTTCTCGAAATGTCTGTTTTCAAAACGGTGGAAGGTCTCAAAAAAAGAGTTTTCAAGATATCAGTCTCAAATTTTCCCACATCATTCTTCACGTCATTTCTTAGAGCGGTATGGAAGCTTTTTTCAGTATTTTGAAAATTTCATATCTTTTCGTAAAATACTGTCAGAAAAAAGGCCAAATTCGACGCTCAATTTTGAAACGGCAGCCATTATGTTAATTTTTATCGAAAAATAAAAATCTTCCATACCTCTCTACAGATTTTCATGCTGATTAATAATCTGTATAATTTTTTTATTTCAGATCATTTTTAGCTAATTGGTACGGCAAGGGGTTAATAAACAAAACAAAATTCAGACAGATTATTAATCTTATTCATTAAAAACAATTTCGTGAAAATTAGTCATTTTCAGAGTCCTCACACTAGAATGGTCTCTTAATCGAAAAAAATAAGCGACACAGGAACCCATATTTTCTCAGAAGGATTCACAGTAGTTCAATTATTAAGTGGAATAATTTTTTATTAGAAGAGTTTACAGTACTATATTTTTTTTAAGAGCTTTGTTCGTGGGAGCACGTACACGTTGAGCAGGTTAATAAGATTCCTCTTTAACGATTCTTCATATGATTAGGCATGCTCACAGAGAACATGCTAAAATCTATTGTGTAAAAGCCATTGCAAAAAACATTTATGCACGCACGAGCGTGAGCATGTCTGTGTTTAGCAGTATCAAAAATTCAGGGCGAAGTACTGAAGCAATTAGATTGAATTTCACAGACATTAATCACAATTCTATAATTTAATTAATACATTGTAAAAATATTGTCATTCTTTTTAGCAAGCTTTACGAATTTTGGGTTTCGGCGACAACTGATCCTGGAGAAGGGGAGTGCACTACAATTGTTACACAAAGTACAAACACTCGAGGTATTATGACGTTCAATGAAACTTGATTATTATCAGAATCCTAATGAATTCATTTTCAATCAATATTGATAGTTAAACAATCACTATAATCGTCATTACCCATTACACATAAAATAAACAATACAATATGATTCTTATCCTACCGTTAATTAATGATTTTGATCATACGAAATAATTTAAATTATCCATGTAGGCGTGGGCTTGAATTATTAGTAATTGGTAAACTGTTATTTAACAGCACCTGCCAGAGTGGCCTCATTTTCACAATTATTGAGAAGAGCTGTGAAATCGTCAGTGACGTTATCTTGTTTGGTTGTCGGCAATCCAACACCCAGACCAACATGGACCTTCAGGAACAATCAAGTTGTAACAGGCAGGCATTACGAAATCACATCCGATGGCCATCTTAATATACACGGTGAGTGCGTTATCAAAAAATGCATAATTAAGAAATGTATCTTCTATTATATTATATGCAAAACATTTCAATAGCATTCTAAGTGACCCTACATACATATTCATGTTTACTGTACTACATTACTTACTACATACATATACTGTTTATCGATGGACTTTTTCACCGCGACATTTCAATATCGCTGGTTCAAGCAATCGAACAGCAAAAGGGACAGGTGCAAAATTATAACCATTAATGTGACACCATATTCGAGCAACCATTCTGACATTATAATATCATCATGCATCGGATCACCGGATTAGTGTATAAACAGTATACGTATAAATGGAAGGAAAATCTATATCAATGTACTGTATCGATTTCGCTTGGCTGATAATTTTTAAAAACCACACCTAATAATACCAATCACCAATTTCCAAAGAGGTGATAAGCCTACTCTGTAACTGATCAAAAGACTCGGTCAAGTATCTCGTACACAATATAATTCACGACCAACTTGGATCAATCAACCCCCATAGTTCGATCATTCGAAATTGATTATAACTCAAACTGAACAAAATCTGTTAGCGAAGTGAGAAGTTATAAGGCTTTCAAGTTCATCATATCATCCTTTTCCCCGAGTTATCTATAGGTGGCACTGGGAGCACTCGTACTTATAAGTACATCTCGTTTTTCTTCTTGAAACCAAATTTATAGAAGCAATTTAACACAATTTTAACTCATAAATATATTAAATACAGCATCCAGTGAACAATGATGAATCCCTCCGAACCATAACAAAGAAAAGAACGAATTGATGAACAGAATTTAGAACGTTACATTCCCAACAAACACAAAACGTAACAGTTACATAACATGGGTGTAACAAATAATATATCTTATGTTATAGCGCTAAAATATTAATGTTACGTTACAACTTATCTTATGTCGATGTACAACGGTGAAATACTAACATCTATTACATCTAATTTAGATGGAACAATTATATTACAATGTAATATAACCCTTAAACAAACGTAGAATATAACATTTACATAACCAAATAATATCAGGAAATTTACATCATAATAGGTAACAAATTTTCAATCATAAATTTATTAAAAAATCGGTATCTTAAATAATTTTTATCAACCCATGTAGGCCCAGGCTGGGACCGCCAAATGGATTTTTATTTTTATCTTTTATTAAAGGGTTTTTGGAGGCGTTGATTACGAATCTAAGGTCAGAATTGCAAAATTCAAAATGGCGTAACACATATAGCGGACACCAGCGGAAAACTTTCTTCAGCTTTTCGTGAAAATTTTGATTTTGAATTTTGAATTTAGCAATTCTGTTCTCACATTCTTGATTAGCGTCCCGAAAAACTCCTATATATGCATTTTTTCATGAAAATACAATAAAATTTTCATTTTCGTTCACTCCTTATTGGATCCGCCATTTTGAATTCTGCAATTCTTACCGCAGATTCGTAATCCGCGCCCCAAAAACTTCTTAACATTATATACAAATTAAAATCCATTCTGTGTTACCAGATTGGTCGTATATGGGTTAAGACTGCCGTTCAACAAATTTAACCATCAGATATAACGCCTACATACCCAACATGATGAACTCAAAAACAAGTGTATTTATTAAATTATCTTCTTGAAGAAATTCGACCGAACTTACTGCTTTTATATATACAAATATTGACGATTATAACTCTTACACGAAGTAACGTATACAAATTGGGCTGGTGGCTCAGTGGGTAGAATGTCACACTCCTCTCTTCAAGCATCCCGACAGTTGCAGATTTGAATTCCGCTTCTAGCACTACAAATAGATATGTATCCAAAAATCATGAGTACACAAGCGCTGATTCTTTTACATTTGTTTTAATTATACGATTATTCCATTATTTTAATTGTATGTTTGATATATTTTAATGAATATTAATAATCTAGTACCCGAAGTCGATTTCAGGGTCCTATTTCAATTTCTACTCGGGTACATAACTGTTATGTAACAGTTATATTAAGCGTTATATAACATCTTACATTCCTGAGCGGGAAATTACAACAAAACTGTTATATAAATGTTATATCTTTGTAATATTCCGTGTTACATTTAGTTACATAACTGATACGTTACAGATATATAACTGTGTTTGTTGGGTTGATTCTCATTGTGGACGCAAGTAGATAGACAACATCTTACTATGCATTTTCTTTTATCCAGGACTTGATCAGTCGGTGGCAGGAAATTACACATGTATGGCAAAAAATTTATTTGGAGATGATTCCATAACGTATACATTAGTAGTAGTAATGCCACCACGTGCACCGGTATTAGAACTACAATATACAACAACACACAGCGCCCGACTTCTATGGAAACATCCAGACAATGGCGGGGCTACAATTCAAGGTAATATAGGATTCAAGAAATTCTTGATCTGTTTTGCAATATTTTCCATTGTGTCATGTGATTCAATAACTGTGACCTCATCATTATCATCGAATTGTTTGTCGTCGTTAGGATATGTTTTAAGTTATAAGAGAGACCAAGGCGGATGGGAGGAGATTGCTTTGTCTCCAGAACAAACTGCTTTCACGTTAAGCGGTTTAAAATGCGGTTCATCATATTTGGCGCACTTAACTGCGCACAACCGGGTCGGCACGGGGGATCCCAGTCCTCTTATCAGCGCCACCACTAAAGGGGGAGGTAAGTTCAGAAGTAATGT
The DNA here is from genome assembly GCA_030142225.1 of Pachycephus smyrnensis. Classification (NCBI taxonomy): domain Eukaryota; kingdom Metazoa; phylum Arthropoda; class Insecta; order Hymenoptera; family Cephidae; genus Pachycephus; species Pachycephus smyrnensis. The sequence goes on from JARQST010000231.1 coordinate 133,299, forward strand.
CTCAGATATTACACGGGTTAAAAATAAAGTACATTCGGTGCTATAAATAAACGTATAAAAAGCAAAATAATATACCGTACGTGTATTCTTTACTTTGTTATTTCAATGCGCGCGTATTTTTTTACTTTCTATACCTTTATTTGCAGTATTCCAGAACTGCTTATAGCCATGGATTTCATTAAGTATTTTACTTCGGACAATGTTCATTGGTATATAAATTTGTGAAAACCAGCGTATTTCGTTCCAATCATAAGAAAAAAGAAATATATATAAGCTACTTGAAATAACTTTATTCCTAGTTACTAACGTTTACAATAAGTACTAACGCTCTCATTATTGCTTTTCACAGCTCCTTCACTACCAAAGGAAAGAGATATCATCTCGGCTAATGCGACATCGCTTAAGTTAAATCTTTTATCGTGGCCGTCCGGTGGTTGTCCAATTCTTTATTTCACGGTGGAATACAGACGCCGAATCAGCACAGAAACTTGGATTTTGGTCGCAAGTCGCGCTACCGAAAATCTCGTAATACGAGATTTAAAACCTGCTTCGTGGTACAGCGTAAGGTAATTCAGATGTTGATAATAATAATATTTATTTTTTAAACATAATTGATTACATTCAAAATTTAACATCATTTCAAGAAGTCATCTAGCATTATGAAAAGCTGAATGAATGTTCTTTGAAAATCAATTTAAGTGTGCTTATGCCACTGAATACATTTATAACATTTATCTATATATATCGTTTATTGATTTTGTTGAAGATTAACAGCGCACAATGATGCCGGCGCTACACAAACGCAAATGGAATTCGCTACGACAACACTAAGCGGCGTCAGTATTGGACCACCCAATGACTTTGTGATGGATGATTATGACGAAGCAAAGGGCTTGCCGAATCACAGAGTTCTTTACGTTGTCGTTCCACTTGTGTGCGCCATTGTTCTTGTTATCTCAGCCGTGGTTTTGGGATACGTTATGTTTAAGCGAAGCAGGTAAAATTGGCCTCACTGTTTACAGTAATTTTGGCGCAGAATACAGAACTCATTTTTGACATCATTCGGTATGAGCGACGAAAATAAAATTTGTGAATATAAAGGGCCTAGAAGGTTTTGTACCATCATGAAACTTAAAGGGACATAGTTACCTTAAAAATTCTGAAAAAGAAATGTGGGATATTAGATAGCAACGATGGTAGGATCATCAGAGAGTTCAGGCGCTTAACTTAAAACGGCATATATCTATTTATTATGAACAAGTTAACTTTTTACATTATTAGAAGTCCTATCTTAAAACAAGAGATGTTTTTGTGAAATTTATAGCTTAGCCAGATTTTAGAATACGGCAGCAAAGTGGAACATCATGCCAGTGGCGTGAACACTGATGTATATGAATACTAATGCCTACAAGCAAAATATTTAACACATTCAGTGCCGCGCGAAGTTTTCTTGGCTTGCTGGCTCCGCCGAAGTCTGATTTTCGTTATTTGAAACACCGTTTGCGCCTGTCATCAATGACCCGCACGACCTAACTGAATATTAGAAGTTTCAGACAACGATTATCCCCACGGGATTGAACGTGTTAAATTCATAATTTTCTAAAAATTTTTGTACCTGATGCCTCGCTGCAATGGAAGTAGATCAGCTAAATCTCAGTAACTTCAGAAGTAAAACGAAATAAAAAATATTATTTTCACACTTTGATGGGTATACCATTAACAAACCTGATAAAAATGAAGACTTCGACTAGTCTCCCACGGTATATTCACTTACATGAGATATAAGCTACGATACTCTTTAATACCGCTTAAACAAATTATACAGAAAATGAAATTCAAATGAAGGACTATACCGAATCTGCAGATAAAAACTATAGTCTAAAAAGATTAAAATAACACCGTTCACGAAATACTAATAGCAATCGAAATAATTATGGCATTCCCACGGCTACCTACCGTGTCCCACATTGATAAAAAAATATAGCCCAACACTGAAAAAAAATTCTAACAGATATACCGCCATATTATAATAAATTGTTTCAAATTATCTTTCTATCTTACTTGTATATGCGTTTTTTAGAGCACGCGGCTACCTTGGTGAAATTTTACCAGGACATCAACAGCAACAAGTTAGTTTAGGTTTGGGTCAACAACAACAGCATCAACATCATCACTTGTCCAGTTGCATGTCAAGCGTACAATTGAAATCCACAGCTGAACGTGAGAATCGACGAAATCATCAAGTTTATACGAGTTCACCTGTTAAGGGCGACAATCATAAACCAACAGATCATGGTTCAGGTTCGTCAATATTTATTTAATATTCCTTGTTTATTGTTCTTAATTCAATAGAGCTTTTCAAGCATTTTCTATTAATTTTAAATTAATTTTATTGATAACAAATTTAATGTAGATTTTATATTGGTACTGATTTTTTAATTGTATTTTATACGGCGATATAGTAATACTGTAATGAACAGTCCCAGCAAACACAAAGTAACAGTTGCATATCGACAATGTTAAAATTTCCTAATGAGGGATATAACAGTTATGTACACGAAGTGTTTTATAACTATTACATCCTTGAGTAAATTTTCACATGGCCGATATGTAACTGTTACTTTATGTTTGCTGGGGTAATACTCTATCCCACATTGTTTCTCTTTGTTACTTCTATTAGTACATTTTTACTAATTATATTTTAAAACTTGTAACTATTAAATTTTTTTAACAGAAATGTATGAAATTAGTCCATATGCGACCTTCAGCGTTCCTGATAGGGAGAATCGATCCGTCACAACTGCGACACTCGACTATACGATGCAATTCAAAACGTTCGGTCATTTGGAAAATGAAGACATAAACACGATCGACTACGAACGGTCGGGTGTTGATTTTGAAAGGTACAATAACGAATAGATATTACGCCAATTAAGACTAAAAATAGAACAATTAGAGAAATGTATTTTCAAAGCAAAAATGATTTATGAATGTAGATCATTATATACACAACATAATATGTTTGTCATATGAAGACATAACTTTTCATACCTATATTAAATTTTATTAATTTCTATTAATTTTACTTCACATACAGATCGAAAACTCCGAGGTGGCACAAGCAAAGATATTTTCCAAGTATTGCCGAAGCCGAGAGTAAGCTTCGTTCGAGTCGACAAGGATCCGGAAGTGATACTTCTGGAAGTCCTTGCGGCGAATGTGCAGGGCCTAGTTATCGTGTTCCTGTAAAACCCTGTAGAGGTAAAAACTTGAGCATTTAAATTCGATTTACATAACTGTATGCTTTACTTTGTGTTTATATTCATAACAAAGCTTTTAAAAAATATACTGCAGGTTTTCATATAAGATTGAAAGCATACTTAAAAAACATCTGTATGATAAATGTATTCAGTTATATTTTTGAGACTTTCGCAGCCATTATTCATATGGTTACAATTGGCTTCCGAGTTGGAGCCTCGTCTGGAAGTTTTCCGAATGTATTTAGTTGCTACTCTACAGTAATTTAGTGTATAAATCAATGACTTCCTCCTTTTACTATGTTACTTTACTAATAAATTGTATAGGCTGTACAGATACTTTTAAAATGTTTGACTAAATGTTGCAGACATATTTTCACGAGGAGTCGAATCGAGCACCGAATCGAACAATGAAGGTTCACCGTCATTGGCTAGACGACGAAGCCGACAGCCAAATCGGTCCACTCGCAGGTAGCCAAGGTTTGTTTGTCTCCACATAGCATTCAGCCCAAACTTCTTTATATTATTCGAAATTAAAAAAAAGAGTGCCGTAAGAACTATCCTATCATTTGGTATTTATCTAGATTACATAATAACATTTCAAATCACATAATTCTCGAACTTCTTTTCGTTACACATTCCTCATTGTAGCTACTTATCGAATTTCAAAGTCTTATCCATCGTAGATCATGAACATATTTACAGGAAAGAATTCTAATAAAAATATTATTCAGCTAATTTTAATATTATTCTAAATTGAATAAAATCAGTTGATATCAGTACATATGATCCACAGTGGAAAATTTGAACCAAATTCTTTTTCTTTCTATCTTTTTTTCGCAAATCTTGTATCAATTGCGCCATTATGCTTGTCGCAGTTCGGTCGAAGACATGACATTGCTCCCACCTTGTGGATTCAGCGATAGTCGTGAATTAAGTGAAGCGGAGTGCGATCGCGATCGTGATGGTGAGCGTAACCACGATCAAGAATTACAGGGTCTGACCATCAACGCTCGACATGGTGGCAGCTTGGGTAGGCTGCCAATTGAAGCTGTTGAGACTATGTTAGCCAGGTTGGTACGCAAATGTATACTTAAAGATCTATTTTCCTTCACTCGCCTTCTTTTGTTCTATAGATATCAACTAAGAAAAGAGCAGGAGCGACAAGAATTCACTATACATGTATGATCGACATCCGCTAAATTGTTAGGTATATCCATAGTACGCGAAACAAGTAATGAGACCGCCTGATGACGTCAAAACAAAGACTGCGTTGCATTACATAAACATTTTCTAACGTTGTTTCTAACATTAACGAGGTACACAGAGTCTGCGCACATCTGCCAATTCTATGGAAATAATGTACAATTTTCAGCATGATATTGATGTGGAATTAAATCAGAATACAATTGTTGTCGTCACGCTCGCCATTCCATACTGCCAACAGTAAAAATACAACAACGCAATTGGCCTTTTTAAAAAAAGAACACGAATTTTGAATCTTGAACAAAATACGCACTTTCCGAGTTGCGAAAAATACTCGTTAATGATTTAATGCTTTACTTTCTTGAAATTTTGGCGACATTTTTAAACTTCCCAAGAAGAAACTGATGTGAGAGAAAAATATTGAGCTATTCTATTATTGTGATAGTTTAAGGAGTAAAAACCATCTTTTCTGTGATAAATAATAATGGATTTTAATGGAGTGGTAAACGTCTCGTCAATTATGTATCACGCATGAAAGTGTACAGATAAACACTGTGAGTATCCCAATCGAATTATTCATCAGGAATGTCCTTGAGACTTACGTAAGTCCTGGAATTGCGTAATAAATTTAATTGAAATATTATACAATTAGCTATTAATTTTTTAATTAAGAATGAAATTTTAAATTATAAAAAAAAATGTTTTTCATAATAAAACGAGCAATATCATCGCGCTTAAACGTAATTTTCATATCCATCTATATTTATGTGAAAGATAGAATGATTCTTATGCGTCTTGGAACTCAATAGACTGAATTCATCAATTTAAGTATAGAGCTATTGATCATTAACCCCCTTGAGCGTTACCCTGAGTATACTCGGGATAAATACTACTGAAATACTATGAAATAGAACCGCAAGGGGGTTAAAATATAATTAAATGATGTACACCGCAGCAAGATTATAGTATAATGCTTGAATGTCTTAAAAAACGGTTATTGGTAAAAAAAATAATAACATTATAATATGGACTTAACCAAAAGGTTTTGAATCCTGTATTTATTTTATCAAATTGTTTGATTAATAAATGGATTGATGGAGCACATAGTATGATGACTGGTGCTAGTCTTCGCTTTCCCCTTTTCCCTCCTTTCGTAGGAAGAATGTAGAGGATGTGGATGACTGAGCGACTCCTATTAGTGGCGCTGGTGAAGAATAGATTTGTCGAAGTAATAATACCAACACTTTTATTATTGTGGGTTTATTTACAAAACAATAATATCGACCGTAGCCACGAAAGATAAGACCCCAGATAACACATATTGCCTTTCAGGCGCCGTAAAGGTGAGGCATGGCGTAAAATTGCTAAAAATTTGGCAAAAAGTCGACCAAAAGATAGCTGATGCAAAGACAATAAATTTCGAACACATACGCTGTCTCTTAGCAGCTTTGATTGCACCTTAATCTAGACTTCTTTGAAGTCCAATCAATTGAAGTTGGTTCTATCATAGAAATAAAATGGACAGGATAACTTCAGTTGGTGCATTTGAGATAAATAGCCCTGCATAGCAGGGTTATTAGAGAATTAAATATATCTCTTCAACACATAAGAGACTGTATGTACTACACTTTCCAAGTGTCTTAATAAATTTTAGGAAGTTTCAAGCCTATATACGTTATACTTAAGAAAAAACTCAACAGTTGCGTTATTTTTCAGCCTCTAGACGAGATTGACCCGTTAAAGTACTATATACGCAGACCCCGGTTCACGCTACCCCGTTCAGCGTTGTTTCGTTATAGCGCATTTTTTAAAGCGCTCAATAAAATGATAATTCCTTGACTCCCCGATATTGCCACCGTAACGTACAACATGTACCCCTATTAGCGCTGTTTCGTTTAAGGGGGCACATCCGAGTAGAACAATTTTTTAGTCCATTTTTTTCACTTGCCTTAAAGTTTGAAGTGTTAAGAATATTGTGTAAATTTCATATTGAAATTCCAAGAATCGTGGAAGTTATGGGCGATTTGCCGAAATGCGGCGGGGCGGCCGGCTGGTCAGGTTCGCCGCTATCCCGGAGACTTTTGTCTGCTACATAGCAGGTACGTATAATATTATATATTATATAATATATTATATAATTATTATAAATATTTTGGAGTATGAAAAAAATTGTGTGTAAATTGTATTTTGATATTCGAAAAATTGTGAAAGTTATGGACGATTCACTGAGAAGCGGACGAACGACCGAGTGGCCAAGCGCGTCATTTCTTTGCCAAATTTTAAACGCGATTATCTCGAAACATACTTTTCAAAGACGGTCCCTACAATATTTGGAAAACGGTTTGACCGATTTCCTTCAAATTTTGACACAAATTTTGCGGATAGGTTATCGAGTTCGGAACGTACCAAATTTTTTTTACTCAATTACTTCTCTTTTATCAAGCCAGAAAGGTCGGAAATTTCGGATGAACCAACTGTATGAAATCCTATGGACCGCAGACCGTGCCAGCGAGGCACATGTTTTACGCCGGCCACGACAGCAGCGCTTCGAGTGGATGTATATTCATAAAAAAATTTGTTAATGTACCTCAATATATATACTTTTGAATAAAAAATACCTGGATGAAATTGAACAAATAGTTTTTGAGATAATTCCCAAAATTCACCTATCTTTCTCGCCGTCTACTCCGATGTGCCCCCTTAACATTATTAATTCTAAGAACGTTTCCGAGAGTTAACCGGGATCTTACTATATCCGTATCAAATAGTTAAAAAACGTGATGTAAACAGCTGTTTGGTACGTATTATAACGTGAATATTTGGAATTCACGTCACAAAAACAACTAAACATCTTATTTTGCTTTATATACATTGGCACTCTTAAACGTCAGTCATATCTATTATTAAGCAGGGCAGACTTCCAAATTTTTGTGATTGTTGCGTCTATGGTCCTTCGGTCTTTTTCTATTTTCTCTTCCTTTTTTCTCGCTTTTGTTTTTTTTTTAATTTCTGTCACGTACAATACCACACTGCTAATACCTTCATCGACACTGCTCAACGACTATGGATGTTACGTACGAACGTAGGGCTCTGAAAGGAGTTGAGGAAACTATGTTTAAGTAACCTATCAGAGATAAAGAAAAGAAAAAAACAGGAAGATGGGTGAATTGAGTGTTTTAATGAAATGATAATTTGAAAAGTAGTACATCCATAGGAAAAAAAAGAAATGAATTTATATTTTTGCGAATTCTTGCGCTTGTTAAAGCGCTAAAGCGCACCTCGGTCAATGGTTTTATTATAATACGATACCTGGATATATATATATATATAATGTAACGTATCAAAAGTATCCATGAGTTTTTCAAATAACCCCGCTAGTGCGACATTCAATATGTTGCCATCTAGCGGTGGGAATAGATACTAGAGGGGCCTCCAACGGTGGTGCCATCTGGTGGATAGAAAATCCTGTTACATCCCGACATTCAACTCAGTCGCTTGCCACGGCCACGAAGCTGTCACACGCAAACGGAAGCATGCGAAGGACACTCTACGATCCTTCTTCAAACACCGGAACATGGAACATGGGTCAAGGAACACCGCCAGGGCACGGTTAGGATCGCAGGCGAATGGATACCAACGACCGGAAACCCTGCCAGAGGCCGGGGAACACAAACAGCAAAGACACGTACAGCAGCTTGCCATACACAGGTGGACCGAGAGATCCGCCTGATGCAAAGGATCAAGGAACTACTAGGAGACTCCAGCAGCGACGACGACCAAGAAATACCCACCGTAACGGACAACAACATCAAGGACTTCCTACCAGACAGCAGACAACCACCACGGAAGAAACTCCGCTCAAACTATTACAAAAAGTTGACAGCAACTACCCCTTTGCGACCCAAAAGGAACACTGTAAAGGCAAGCGACTGAAAAAAAAAACTACTTATTCCTTATTTTCGAGTTCAACAAAAGCAACATTCTCGGAATGTCGTTTTGAGTAAGAAGGGAGGACTGTTACATC
>JARQST010000231.1:151240-179244 GCA_030142225.1 Pachycephus smyrnensis
AAAACAGCCACATGTCCTCAAAGTAGCCAGTACGTAAGTGAAATCGTCCCCAAAATAGCCCATTGCCAAATTTATCATTGTACATGTTGCTTATATTCGAGTTTAAACGATACTTAATGAAAGACCTCGTTCTTCGCACAAAAAACTGAAAAGATCGTTTTAACCGTTACACATTGCCGCATTCGACGATGATCACGTAGTTATCTGAATGCCAATTGGTTGCTATGCAGTCGAATTTTGTACTTACTGGTGATGTTAAACCAATCAGTGATATTGGTGCTTTAGCTAAAAATACAAAAAAAAATTATAATTATCAGATATTTTCGAATTTCTAGTTTTTTTTAAATACTTGAAAAGTTTTTGTATTCACAATCATATATTCACATAATTTTACATTGCGTGCTAATGTGCAGCGACTGATGCAGTATACGTTTTCAAGTAATATATACTATAACCCACTGAACACGTTTCATTACAGTAACATTACATAACATGGAAATCACATGCAATGTTATGATGTTATACTTGTGGTATGTAACTAGTATGTAATATGAAAATAACATGTAATGTATCATTTGTTATCTGCAGGTAATATGAGTGTTATATACGTCGAAACGTTACATTTATTCCACAAAAATTTTTAACAGTGTGTGGATAACATTAGTAATACGCAGGTAACATTAATATTAAAGAAGAGTTATACCATTGCTGTTGTATAAGTTTTGTATACTTGAGCGAAATATATTGTTAAAATAAAGAATTATATTTTTGCAATGTGTAACTGTTCGGTTATTCTGGTTGTATCCATGTACATAGAATGATGACGCTACACATTAAGAAAAAAACATTAATCGTTGAAACGTAACTATAAGTGCTTGCAATATTCACTTTATAATAAAAGTTTTACGTTTGCCATTCTCAAAAGAAAAAAATTGATTACAACAAGATTTAGAACATTAATAAATAGTGATATTTATTGAATTATCTTTTCGTATATACAATTATTGTCCATTATACATGCTTCTTAACCGAAGCAAAATTTATAAATTGGGCTGGCGGCTCAGTGGGTACAATGTCACACTCCTCCCTTGGAGTATCCTAACAAACGCAGATCCGAATCCTGCTCCCGGCAACAAAAAATAGATGTATAACACACGTACCCATCTTTTTTAAATTTTGTTTTAATTACACTTCTATGCCATTATGTCAATTGCATGCTTGATGTATTTTAGCGAATAGTAACAGTCTAATCAATTTTCTATATCTACAATAAACCTGCAAAATAACTGTTAAGTACCGGTTATTATACGGCATGTTATACAGCATATGTTATATTGTTGGATCGGAAATTGCAACTTACATGTAAATTACATGTAACGCCCGGGTAACATTACTTGTCAAGTTCGGTTACATTGCTGTTACATTGCTGCTATGTTACTGTGTCCACTGGGAATAGATATTTATATTACATACTTATATCTTGTAATCAAACATGCATTATATAATTTGGTTATACAACTATTTTATTATTAATATATTAGAACGTAATATTACTTCATAACATAACACTGATAACGGGTTATAGTAAGTATTACACTACATTCACTATTCATTGCTATGCATCGTTCTTGGGCTAATTTTATATAGCAATTATATGTTTGCGATACAATGCCTGTTACATTACTTGTTATGCCTAAGTTATACAAATCTTATATATAGTGTTTTCTGGGATCCCACATAGTTGGTATAAAAAAGAATTTTCCAGTTCTCAAAAATGTTCATTTATGTATCTTTGGTGATATTATATATCAGAATAATCAACCGCTTGGTATTAATTAATTAGTTGTCATAATTAAAGAAATTATGATAATACGTATCATCGATGTGAAATATAAAGTTATCTGTTTAAAACGTATACATGATAAAATGCTAAAGTTTCTAAGTTTATTAATAAACCAATAATACCGTTTTGATACTGGGGATTGGGTAGATTCAAACATTAAGGATTATCAGAGTATTTGATATATATGTTTTGTAAATTTTATTAATATTAAGAGAGAATGGGTAAATTTCACTTCGCTGATATCGACTTCCGGGTAATTAGCTATCGCATCTCGACACGTACATTGTCTGCTAAACAGCACAAGTTCCGGTAGATAGCTAAAGTTTGCGCGAGAACAATACTCTTATCGATTTTGTCTCGAATCAGAATCTGTCAAGATTCAGGAAGTTCAAGTAAAAATGCTGACATAAACTGTCTTGGCTTTAGTTAAACTAATCAGTAATTTATATTTTAAGACCTGTAACGAATATTTGTGTACATATCCATGCCCAGCAAACACAAAGTTACATGTAACATGCATGTTAGTTATATTTTCTCACTCATTTACATAACGTCGCTATGACAGCGCTATTAAATTGGTGAGTAGTTATTCAGGAGTATTACACCAACTGAAGGAGGTTTAACCATGAAAATAAAATGCACAGGCTAATTTCAATGGGGACAATACTCTTGAATAATATACATATCATATTATAATAATGAAGCAGCTTCTTTACAAAGCAGTACTTCCGATCTGAATATATAAATGCCAATGATAAGGAAGTTAACAGTACACGATATATAATATTATATCATAAACATGTAAGCGGTATTGTTCAAGGTCCAGGTGAATTACAGGACATTCATGCACGTAAACTAGAAATGTTTTCTAAAAAAAATGAAGCTCGGGGCATCCAGCATTGGAATTCTAAGCTACCTTAACCCAGCGTAGCATTACCAAGCCCATTATAGCTCCAGGTGCCTAGCAGTGGAAAAATTTGGGAAAATTCTGTGTGAGCGTCGCTTTATGGACCTCAACGTAAACGTTAAACCGCTAATTCTTTGAACCCGGTCCTCAAATTATCAATGTCTCCCAAATATACGTTACATTGAATTTATGTCCTTCAAGTATACTTTTCACATATTTATTATATGATATAGATTATGTAATATATATAGATTTTCATTTCATTTCAGCGAAGTATTAGTAATAGAAAGCATATGATTATGTCCAATATCTAAATTTTTTATTTATTCAACGCTCCGCAATGTTTCATTAAAAAAAGTCTAGCTAGACTCATGAGAACAATACCTCAAGTTATTCAACATACAACGGCCAAATGATATACGTTAGTAAACAGAAGTGCGCTCGACTATTAAAAAGCTGGGATTTATGTATATAACTTCGAACTAAATCACGTCCTATCCTTAACCTTTCAATTCATTCTATTGAATATTTCGAACAAAATATTTCGAACATTTGTCATGGCGAGGTAAAACTCGTTTAATCGCTTTTTTTAGTGATTGCTTGTAACTTTAGTTTTATCAACTCCATGGGAAATTGAAGTATGTATCTCTCGTATAACTGGAAATGACAATGCCGACAGTGCTTCGTTGGCGAGAACAATAGAAAAAAAACGCATATAACTGGTATGTTGTATTGATTGAAAAATTTCCTAATAGAATTGTTATCACATTGATATTTGATAAAGTACCACCGAAGTCAAAGTACTTGCAATATTTAATCAATCTAAAACAAGAAGTGTTTCTCTCACTCTGTAGAGTGTGCAGGATGACAAAAGAATAGAAATAAGAATCAATTTTATCTAACCCAGAAAGAAACGTTAAAATGACGTTCTTGATTGTTTTTTTTATTCGAGATCACCTTTTATAAGCGATACAATTGCCAGGGTTATATATTCCTGGAAATGCTAAGTCAGGAATAAATGGTGTGTTCATTCTTCTCTCATACGTCAATGGTAAAACTGACGGTACTTTATACTCAGTATAGGTATGTGGATATTTAAATAAAGAAGGTAAAAAACTCGGTGCACATTGATACGAATACTCATTAGCCCTAAAGAAATCTAAAGTATGAAGTTTTCTCGTGTGATCTTTATATTGTTCTCGATGCATCTGCACTCCCTGTGAAGCATATTTTTAATAAAATTATTAACAAGCTCTTCCCAAAGTCCAACCGCCCGAAATGATTACGTAAGAAATTGCTTGCGCAACTGAAAAGCTAGTTGAAACTTACGAAACGAGCACGCGGCTTTGAAGTTCAATATAACAAGTCGAGTATTGAACAAGTGTGGTGAAATCGAAGAAAACTTAATACAAGTTAAGATTTACGGTTACCTTATACAGTTCATCAATTTCTCTCATACGTCCAGGATCTATAGTTGTGATATTATTTATTGGTATCGCCAAGGATTTCTCATAATTACGAACTCCGATTGCTGATACTAAATCAGGTCTTGGTATATATGTCATTTTGCAAGAACTTTCCCAGGCGTACGACGGCATCTTTTGGAAACCATTTTTGAATTAAGATTAGCCTTTGGTCATTAGATAAGAGTTATAAATTATTGTAGTGTGCGGAAAAAAGATAGATTTAAAAAACATACCGAAAATCTGGATAGTACTTCGTTTCTATATTTTTGAAAATAATTAATGGTTCCTCCATTGTGTAACGTAGCATCAATTTTGGTGGGAGGATACGCTCCCATGAAGGATGATTGTAATCCCGGTGAATGAGAAGTGGTTTGGTTTTTTAACATGTTTCTATTGCGCACCATAATTTTGATTTAAATTTTGTATAATACGAGTTGTACGTGACCTAATGAACTTTTATCTATATATTTTTGTTAGTATTTTCTTAGAGTGAATAACAGTATGTACTCTGAAGACTTTTGACAACAGAGGACCAGGAGACAACGAAAGAGCGTTATGTCTGAGCGTGTTTTTTTTTTAACGAGAGGTAAGAAAACATCTTTTTATTTAATTTCACTGAAAAGTATCTGTTCTTAGTTTAATCATAATATTATAAATACTGCGGTTAAATGAATTATGATTACATTAATATATTTTCTTGACGCACAAAATAAGATCATGATAAAAATAGTAGGTGCTGTTGAACATGAAGTTAAATAAGAAAATTAAAAAGATTTTTATTTGTTACAAAACTCACTAAAAAATTCTACCGCGCAGAACTATACACATATCTTGAATAATGATTAACATAAAATACGAATTTCTTGTTTCATTGTCCATGAAGAAATCCACAAATTCATTTGTATACAACGCCAGGATTATATTTAGTTAATGGTAAATGCTTGAATGCCTCCATTGTCAAGCTTCAATCTTTTGGATTTGGCAAAGTCGTTTAATTTTTTCTGTTTTGTGCTACTGTTGGACGTAGGATAATTGTCAGGTTTTGAATGACCACCAAATCCATTGTATGAAACATCTTCAGGTATCACGCGTGTCTGAAGCAAAACGTACAATGCCACTTTTATACCATTCAATGGAAGCACTGCTGATTCTTAATTATATCTAATAATGTTAATGAAATGAGGAACTAGTATGAAGCAGCTTACATGAATATATTTATAACATTTGTCTCCAATGCGAGGAATTTTTTAAATAAACCAATTTACGAAAAACACTCCATATCGAATAATATATAATCGAGGTTTACATAAAATCCTGCACAAGAACGAAGAATTTTATGTCTAATGTAAAGCTGCTTAGCATACAATCCTTCGATTTCAAGATGTATGCCACATTCAAATGCAGGATGTATCTTTTAATGTCGTTTAATTTGGTTATATAAAAAAATTACAAAAACCTATGCATGGTACTCACATTGGAGGGATGAGATATTCTAGATTTTTTTGCCAAGATTGAAAAACCCGTTGCACCTCTAGTTCTGTGCTGTTGTGAATGTTGTGCTTTCAAAGCAGAGACACCAATCGAGTTTACTTGAGAATCATTAACAGTTTCAGTCTTCCGTGAAGGTTCAGAAACTGAAGACTATAAAATAGAAATGTTATTTAAGCGAGAATACGTAGAGCTCAATTACCCATCCCGATTAATATTTTTCAATCCAAATAAAGTAAATATATTCGCAAGAAGCTCATTGAGTATTACCGATACGAAAATCACCGAATCATCACTATTCTTCTTTTCGACTGACGAGGATAAGCTAATATGCGAGGTTTCTTCCCTTTGTGTATTACTTTTGATAGACAAACAATTGGTATCATTAGAGTTGTTAAAACTGGAAGAATTGGAAATTGCTGCTTCCAGTTCTGCACACTTTCGTTGAAGTGCCATTTTTTCACTTTCGCATATTGCATAATCTTCTTCCAATTGCCTATAATGAAACTGATAGTTAAAATTTATAAAATTTTTTATATGAAAATAATTCATTTCAAGGCACACATACATTCTTTTTGAATGTTCACCACTGAGAAAGTTGCGTTCCAAGGAAACCTTTGTAAGGTCTTGCTGTAACTTCTTCGCAGTAGCCCGTAATTCTCTGCATTTATTTGAACTATTGGTCAATTCCCTAATGACATTACATTGCAAAATCTATTAGTACCTTTATTAATGTGAAAATTTGAATTATGCATTGTTAAAGAAAATAGCTTGCCTTTTGATCACACAAATGTATGTTGCAAGACTGGCAGAATTTCTCGTGTTTGCTATAATTTCATCAACATCTTCGGCAGGAGCATCCAGTATTACTTGAACGCTAGTAATGAAACAATTTTTAATGAATCCATCACATAAAAAATCTGTTCTATGAATTCTATTATATATAAGTTATATTGAAATATTAATCTTTTAACAGTAACTGATTGAATATATCAAAATACCTTCGTAACTCTTCTAACTTTCTTTTTAGAACTGCAGCTTCTTTCTTTGCAGCTTCAGCCTCTTCATTTTGCTGCTTTAAGTATTTTGTTTGCTTTTTCAGAGCATGGATAGCAGAATCCTTTTCTATGATCTCATTTTCAAGCTTCCGTACCTCTTTCCTGAGTCCAGCAGTTTGGTGTTCAAGGTTTGCAGTCTTTGATATGTAATGCTTTATGTCCTTCTCCTTCAGCATTATTTGAAATTTAAGGCTATCAACTCGCTCCTGTAGCGAGGAAGAGCTTTCAACAGGAACATAATTATCAGAGTAATTGAAGTAAATTCTGTGAATCTTGCTTTCTGTAACCTTCTCTCGACATTGGGGGCAAGATTTAGATCTATAAAAAAAGTTATTAATATCACAATATATGTTTAACATTAAAACATTTAGTGAAATTCATTTCAAAAAAGCTATCACACATACATAAACAGATTACATTGGAAATGATTTATTATATGAAAAATTGAAAATAAGAATTTCAAAAATGAAAACATCTAAACTTGAGCTAATAATTTTCTGAAAAGAAATTTAGTATAACGGAATATTTACCTTTGTAGCCATTGTGTGATGCAGGAAAAGTGAAATACATGACCACATGGAGTATAAAATACATCGTCCGATGGTGTAAGGATATCGCTGCATATAACGCACGCGATTTTCATATTTATTCACAAAAGTACATAAGATGAGCCAAAGTATTACAACCGAAATGCGACCAAGAAGTCAAATGACAAACATAAACTAATTTATAAAGTTGTTATCAAGAATAGAATACCCAATTTCTAACGAATTTTTCTTTTCATACAGCGCCTCAATGCCTCAGAATTCAAGAACTATAATCTGTCTAAAATTTCACAACAGTCGGTATACTAGAAAACACCCCGGAAACATCATGGTCCTGAATGAGCACCCCAACTGTAGACGGAATGGCTCTACACGGTATTAAATAGTAAAATAATAACTCTACACAGGCCATTTTATACAAATTAACTTTAACCGTCAGGAAATTAGCGCTAAAAAGTAAAAATTTATTATTTAAAAACAAAAAATATTTTGTTATGGTAATTCTAAAAAATAAAGGGTGTTCTTAAAAAAATATAATAACAGATAATTTTTTATATTACTACTGATCCTCATGGGTTTTTTGTTATAAAAATATCGTTACAATAATCCAGTGCTGTGATGAGTTTGTATATGGTTAGGTACGGTTAGGTAAGGTTAAGATAGCTTAGAACTACACTTATTATTTTGAATTACCGTAAAAAATAATTTTTGGTTTAATTAATAAATTTTTACTTTTTAGCGCTAAGTTCCCGACGGTAGAGTTGTCCGTGTAGAGTTACTGCTATAGAACTTATAGAATTCTCGTGTAGAGTTAACCATGTAGAATTATCATTTTACTATTAAGAGGACATAGTCACCTTAAAAATTCTGCAAAAGAAATTTTTTATTTCTGGGTTTTCAAGGAAATTGTGTGAAAACATCAAGAAAAAAGCCCAAGCTGAAATAACCATAATTTTATATTAAAAATTGCAGTTTATTCATATTAAATACATTTAGGCATTTGGTTCTTTGAAATTTTAACATCGATTTATTCAAAACTACATTTTTATGTCGTTGTCGCAAGGATCAAATAGTAGAGTTGGTGGAATCAAAAAGTTACAAGAGAGGTTTTCTGTTCCTAATAACGTATTTTATGGCGCGAGTGTTGGGATTTTGAAAAAAATAACAAATGGCTGAAATATTACATTCTTTATAGACTTTTTTTAAACAAACAATGTTTTTTTCACAAAAATTGGTATAGTTTTGTCAATTTTCAAAAAAGAAAAAGTCCCAACACTCGCGCCATAAAATAAGTTGTTAGGAACAGAAAAGCTCTATTGTAACTTTTTGATTCGAGCGACTCTACTATTTGATCCTTTCGACAACCACATGAAAATGTAGTTTTGAGTAAATTAATGTTAAAGTTTTAGAGAATCATACGTTTTAATGTATTAAATATGAATAAACTGCACTTTTTAATATGAAATTATAATTATTTCAGCACTGACTAATTTTTTCCTATATTTTTACACTAATTCCTTGAAAACCCAAGAATAAAATCAAATTTTGTTTTCAGAATTTTTAAGGTGACTATGTCCCCTTAAATGTGCGAAATTGAACCGAGAATACGCTCGCATGCGTAACTTCATACAGACAAAGTGGGCCTTTATCATGCAGACGTCCACATATAAGAGAAATTGTCCTGGAATCCGAGAAAACCGATATTATAAATACAAATACAGTAGACTTCCGTTAAGTGTATGCTCGATAAGTGTTCACTTCCCTTCTGATCGTTCGCTTATCTTGCACCTTGGGGCATTCGGATTATCCCCACTACCACCTACTCAGCGAATCGTTGTATAACCGCGGAAGGATTGCGTGTTTGGAAACAAGTAAGGACAATAAATTCTGATAAAGATCTGTTGAAGAGTGGAGGTTCTCGTTAAGTGTTCATTTTTTTCAAATCGCCTTCCCCTAAATCCCTAAGAACGTACATTTACCGAGTGTCTACTGTATATTATTTTAGTGGAATGCCACCGGTAGTGCTCATCGAAAGGGACTGTAGTTGTTGCCTCGCGGAATCCATTGCTCACGTGCGCCTTTGACTTTTTCGCTGTAACGCTCATTTTTTGAGTTTTCAGGTATTTTTTTTAAATAGAGGAAATATGTAGCCATTAAGGTAGTTCGGCAGAAAACTTTCAAAGTCAAATCAACATCTATATATAATTTGTTTTAAATTCACAAATAAATATAAAAATATAGCAAATCATATTTTCAAATATTGATTTAATAATTGCACATAATAATTGTCCCCATAAGCAATTCATAATACTTTCCAACATTTATTATATGGGCGGCGTTTGACTAACACTAATTGTAAGTAGTATCATCTGTAAATGCATTTGCACGGTTGGTAGTTAAACCTAACCTTTTGACAGCACGTGGTTACTAGCAGTTACTAGGACCAAGTGTATAATCTTGCTAAATAGAATTTGATAATAAAATAAAAATAAAATGTATAAACTACGCGCTGGTAGACGGTTCATGAAAAAAATCGCGTGTTAGACAAATTGAAAGTAGTGTTAGATTGAAAGTTTTTTCGTGCCATATTGCGCCGCCATGTTTTTCCCTGCCGACATCGTATAAACAAAAGGCACCCCAATGAAGACAGAGACAGATGCCACATGACTACCTTCGACACGTATTTCTCCATAACTGTACAGTAAATAATGTTCAATTTTGATCAGTAAGCGCCTTAGATGTCAAGCTTTATACTCATAGTTTTTAATACATAGATCAAGCTTCTAACGTTTACGTAAAGATTTACAGGCAAATTCAACCATTTATCTTCACTACTTCAGTTTTGCTACTTTTATTAATATCTCATAAACTAGATGGTAGAATACATTTTCATTTGACATAACGGTGCAGAAGCCTGAACTCTTTCGACTGAATCCAAAAAAATAGGGGGTCAAACTTGCGAAATTTTTTTGCCGAATTACCTTAAGATATGAAATATAAGAAAATCGATTTTTTACTGATTTTTAGTGGGTTAGTCCTTTTAAGGTAGCTATGTCAGTACGCCAGAGTCATGGACACTAGCGACTATCGTATTCAGGGATAAATATATTGATCCCTTCTGAGCGTTCTAAAAATAATGTGATGAACTAACAAGGTATACATATATGATAACATTACGTGACAATTTTTACATACATAATTTATAAAATATAATTCATAAAGCTGATCTGATTTTTGCGGCATCTTGAATAGCCACGAGAGATTG
This sequence comes from Pachycephus smyrnensis, assembly GCA_030142225.1. NCBI lineage: Eukaryota > Metazoa > Arthropoda > Insecta > Hymenoptera > Cephidae > Pachycephus > Pachycephus smyrnensis. The sequence continues at coordinate 161,813 of JARQST010000231.1, forward strand.
ATTTCGCGTGATCTGATATCATGCAATTAACATCAAAGTACTCGCCCAAAATGTCCGGTGACCTCCTTTTTTCATGCTCATGACAGATGCTTGAAAACCTAACACACAGAACTTGTCATACGTTTTTTATCTTTGATCTAAGAAGATTTATTTTCGATCTAACAGTTGAATTTGCTTGTTTTTTTCCATATAACGCTATGTATAAAACTCTACTTTTAACGTCAATTTAATCGTTCTCATAGTCGGTAACGCATCTTAAGATTTTTTATACATTATCGAAATTTGGAGATAATTAGCGTTGAAGTTACAATAATATGACCAATGAAAATTCGTGTAGATGGAGCGTGGAAGGGGGAGTCCGGCCTAGTCACTGACGACGCAAGCCAGCGCCCAGTATTCTTGGCCTAGTGTAAGCAGGACTTGCGACTAGGCTGGACACCCTTTTCTACGTTCCATCCAAACGCGTTCTCATCGGTTACATTATTACATCTTCAACGCTGATTATCTCGAAATTTTGATGTATGAAATAAAAAACGCAAAAACACGTATTCCTTAAAACTTGCCAGAGAATGCAACGGTATTACTCCAGTGCGTTTCACACTGAAAACCCTGTATAATTATCGATCAAGTATTTGAAAATGAAAGGTATTCTGAATTAGATGTATAGAAAAAACTTAATGTTAATATTTAATCAATCGTGATGCGCGACCGGAAAAGCTTTATTATTTTGTTGGCATATTTTGCACGTATATTTTGCGCACATAATTAGCCAAAGCCACTTTTTATGAAAGAAAGAAAGAAAGAACCGTGATGCAACACAGATAATAGGCAGGGTATCCAATAGAATATAGGGTAAAAGTGGAAAAGAAATTAATATTATATGTTCAGAAAAAGTATTAAACACGGGCACGCTTCTACTGTTGCCTTGCTGTATTTTTTTTTTCACAGAAACAACAATTATGGTACACGTACAAAGTTTTCTTAAAAATTTACAACAGTCACGAATATTGCTAAGATCCGTACATATAGACAAAACTTACAAATGACAACCTATTCTTATACATATATAATGCAAAATGCACATAAGAGGTGCGCATTTGCTGAAATCACACCAGCGATACTATGTAAATAACAGAATCACACTTTATTAAATTTGTTATAAACTTATCGGGTCTGAACGGACACAGCATGTCAAGGATTTCACCCTGTTCAAGCTAGCATCGCCACTCAGGAAAATTCAATAAAAACCTATATCATAATTAAGGGCTCATTTTAGGCTAATTTAATGCCCCATTGTCGAATTTATTGCTTCTTATTCTTTTTGGTCTTGTGGCAGTGCTAGCTTGATTTTAAGATAGCACCGCCACACGCTAAAACGTCCAAATAAAGGCGAAACACAAAAACACAGTGCATAAGAATTAAAGGCTATTTAAAGGCTGCAAAAAGAGACCAATAGAAATTTATTTGCATTATTGATTTTGCTAAAAACTACCTCCATGTAATACTGTATGCCAAGAAGAAGTATAAACAGTGAATCAAACATAATTTTCGTTTGCAAGATGCGCATAATTGCTTTATATATTTAAAGCTCTTAAGATACCTTAACCCTGAATTTAATGCTCCCTCATAAAGCTGCGTTCACATGGAATTTTCCAAACCACAGCAGAGAAGTACGATAAGGGTTGCGGCTAAAAAATTGGATTTTACATATTTCGAAAGCTGTTAAATACCTCCTAATTTCTATAGAAAGCGTTTTTGATGATGGTTCTATTCTAGCGATTGGATGGTTCTATTTTACTTTATTCATTGATTATTTAAGCTAATATTACCTCATAATTATAAAATTTGTATATTTTAATTTTAAAATGGTGGGGGTCTAGGGTTGATATATCTCATTAAGGGATGGAACATTAAATTCCTTAAATTCAGGGAGTATTTTGACACCATCCCGAGCCGGATTTGTTACTCCTATAGGGAGATATAGGCTGCATTTCCGATGCGGTGGTGATTTACACCCTCGCGGGGTGGAACATTAAATTCGGCATTAACCCCTTTGACGGCAAAGTAGCGTCAATCCACATAGCGTATTGACGCCATATGACGTCAATGCCGTGGAACGGGTAAGGTATCTTAACAGTATTCAATACGTAAAAAACTTTGTTGCTTACGTGTTGAACACGAAATGTCATAGTTCATCGAATATAGTATGTACTGTATATGGTGTATAACCTACCTGTAGTGGACTGGTTTTCGTGGAAGAGTTAATCGAAACGAAACAATATGCATCTATCCTTCGAGCTTTTAATTAATATGTAACGTTTATCCACATCTTTATAATTTTTTTTTAGTATTTTAAGTTGTGGCGGTGCCAACACAATATCAAGCTAGCACCACCAAATTATTTTAAATATAAGGAGCGTTAATTTCGGCAATAGAGGATTAAATTAGCCTAAAACGAGCCCTTAATTATGATGAAAGTTTTTTTTCGATTTTTCTGTATGGTGGTGCTAGCTTGAACGAGATAAGGATTTCTCCTAGCACCTCGTCTGTTGCACATTTGTATTTCTTCTCATTGTTTTTTTCCATACAACTATAATTAACGATACGTATAAACAGGACACTTAGAACAAGGATTCTATCAGGACTCCATCCCTTATACATAAATCCTGCACCCCGCCTTCATAAAAAGTAAGGGTGGAAATCCCTATGCTTGTTCTTTTTTTCCTTGGAAAATATCAACATTCAAATATTGTCGAGAACCACATACAAATGACACCTTTTCATTACAGCGACACAATAAATAATAACAAATATATGCTATATACAATCGCAAACACATTGCCTATAAAATCACTTCAATTTTGATGATAAAGTGAAAATAATTGAGGTACAGTCTTTATAGAAAATATCAAACTTTCGCGTCCTTATTTTTATTATACATCGATAGTCACGTCGGATGTACTCTATTCTCGTTGATAATAAGTCAAAGTCCCCTATCATTGTCAATTGTGTTGGTTCCTTGGAATGATTTGTTGGCAGTGTACAGTTTTTGCTCGTGTCCTAAATACATATTGCGTACCTAATATAATAATCTAAAAATTCCTATACCATGAATTTTCATTCTCACATACAAAAAATGTGAGCGTGGTCATTGATTTCTTTTTTAATAACAAAAACCAAAATTACAAAAACCTCAGAATTCTTTGCTAATGTCAATAAGACAGTATCAATTTGGTTTTACGTATGAGCAGCTCGTGGTACTGGAATACTAGATGCATCGTTGAGCATTAATGTAGCGACAGGCTCCTGTCTAGGATCAGGGTTCACTCTTCTGCCACCTGGTGGCACGTAACACCACCACGCTAAAAAGAAGAAAAGCAGGGATGCTGCTTTACCAATAAAGGCTAAAGCCAGCATGTACCTGAAGCAAAGAAATCAATCAAATATCTTGAAATCTTATACACTTGCGAAAAAAGTCGTAACGCGCAAAATTCTAATGAAACTATGTAAAATAAATATTAAATGACTCAAAATACAAATCATGTATCCCAGCAAACAATAAGTAACAGTTACATATCGGTAATATTACAATGTTACATTCAGGGATATAATAGTTTTGTACATCAGATATTTTATAACTATTATATCGTTGAATGTAACATATTAACATTCTAGATATCTAACTGTTACATATATCTCTATAATGCTTTTGCGATATATAGCACTTGAAATTTGTAATATTTCTCCAAATATAAATTTCAATTAATAAAAGATCGTACATATATCATTTTATTAACTATGAAGATCGTATTTCTACGATTTCGAGTCTCACCTGCTCATATAAAAATTGTCGTAAACGAGACAGGCGCCGCGTCCGTCACAGGTCTCGTGCCAGAGAATGCAAGTCTCATCGATAAGGATACCAAAAACCATTGGTGCCGGAATAGTACCTAGTATCCTGACCTTGATCCATTGAATGCCTAGGGCGAAGGAACGTTGATCGTCGCGAACGACACGCAACGTTGCCGACAGAGCCGGCATTGTACAAAGAAACGTCATGAACATATTGCAAAATGCCAGAACGACGAAGAGCCACAAATGATTGCAGGTACTGGTGCAAGTAGTGTTCATGGCCTTATAAGCGACTACTTTATTATTTGAAATTGTCGTCAAATTTATTGCAGGCTTGTCGATGCAACTGCAGTCTGTATACACCTGCAAATAGCAAAATTTAGTATTACATTTTCGAAGATAACAATAAAAAAAAATGAGTGTTATTCATTAGGAGTGTATTCCTTGAAGGAGTAAATATGAATTAATCACCTTCGATAATTTAAACTGAGTCTAATGACATTGTGTATAATGTGTATAATTTAATTTTTAAATCCTCAATAAAGATTGTTCAAAAAGATTGGGGTTCTCGGATAGTCATGTTGAATATATACTTATGAATATCGTAAATAGTATGAACATGACCGATATCTTTTCCCTAAGGACGCTTGACATTCTGCAAGGTTAACAACCGTTGTGGCATTAGTTTTATAATAATTCATCCAAAACTAAAAGAGAAATCTGGCACGAAAATGGTCAAATTAGATGTGGGACACATGAAATTTGTCATGTCGAAGTTTTCCTTGAATTTCGAAAAACTTAATAAAATATTTTGACACGTTTGCTGCAGCGCGCAATTGGATTGTGTGGTTTCTGAGTAACAGTTGCATGCCAATTGCTTGTCAATAAAAAGTAGGGGTTCCTATTTAAAAAAATTAAATCGACCTTCACATGACCTTGGCATCGCTACTCAAGATCAAACTGTACGGGCAGAAGAAACTTTTGTTAGAACATTTTTTTTATATTCGATGAAATTCCGCTGATATCCCTAGTGAAAAAGTTTAGTGCTCCACCCTGTATATGTCTATATACATAAACTGCGGTATACTTGAACAATTTTTGAGTAGACAATCGGATCATTTATCGACCGGTCCCTAGGTTATCGTAATTTGGCGTATCGGCGAAAGAAGGTGCTATTCGCAAAATCCCCTCCCCACCCAAATGTAAATTCCAGTCAGGACCCTAGCGACGGACCCGTCCCTTTCCCCCGTGTACTCTATCTAAGAGCGCACACGCACATATTACGATAAGCGAGAGAGCCACGTTATAGAATACAATACGCAATCCTGGAAAATTCAGATATCAGAGTATCAGACCACGCATCGAAGATGATGAAGAAATCTTGACATGACCAACACATACACGATACATGCTGGATCCCCTGACACCTCTGATGAGCCTCCGATCGCACCGCTTTTCATCTAGCCGTACAGATAAGGAAAACTCAACTCTTTGTACTGATTCTGTATTGCATGTATATTATGAGCGTTTGTTATGCATGTATACGAATATGAGTGTGGTATATGGAGGCGTGAATGAGTGTATGTTAATTTTAGAATAAGTTAAGGATTTGTATCTGTGATATATTAAAAATTTGATTTGTTATGACTACCCCAGGACGGGGATGGTACGAATATTCTTATTAGAGAGAATATAGATAACATCTAGAGACCAAATTGAAATAAATTGATTCTTGTTTGAAATATTACATGACGCTTCAGTTAACGATACAATCCATGTTACCGATCTTTCCTGCGAGTATCGTGAATGGATGATAAAAGTTGAAAGGTTGTGCAATACACTGACACTAGCACCATTTGTTGATAACAAATCGAGATAATTTTGTATTAGTATAATATGAAAATGAGAAAGGAACGCAGGAGATGGGCGATACTAACTACCTGTATCTGCTATCTAAGAGACCCATTTATAAATAAAAAAGAAGTAATTGTATTATTATTAGAAATTTACCTTGACATCGTTTACTGATATTTCCTTGCTACAACCTGCGTGACAGGGAGAGTAGTAGGTGACATTGTCGACGCCGCAGATCGGATTAAATTCCAATATGGAGCAATCACAACCACTGTTACAGGTATCATTTAGTGACAGTCCTTTACTGCAATAAATCTTTGTTTAATTTAAATTATAATAGTACTAGACAGCACTAAGTGTCGAAAATTATAACATACCTAATTGAATTATGATAAGGTACTGTTAATCCAGCAAAATCTAGGTTTGGACAATTCAGTACGAAGCACAGTGTAAAAATGATGCAGGCCGCAGTGGAGAATATACAGAACTTAAGGATTCCTGAACAGGGCAAACTCCAGCGCTTCACCAGATATCCACCCAAGAATGTTCCACCACCTCCAGCAGGCACAGTAACGAGTCCTAGGATAATTAAAAAATATTGATAAGTTGTTGAAAAAATTATATAAACAATACGTCTGTTCAACTTGACAGACATGTACCAATAATGATAATATATTGCGCAAAAACATTTTCACGAAATTATAAATAATGTAAATGAATAAAATTATATACTATACGGTGTTCATTAAGATATTCAGAATTATCATTTATTTTACAGAAATGGTATTATTATGAGTATGACTCTATTAGGAGTATCGTATAACATAGTATTGACATTGACTTAACTCACCCATAAGTAATGCGGCTGAACTAGCACTAACACTGAACTGATTTTCAATGAGTTTAGGTAGAAAGGCAGCAAATCCAGCTATAAGTAAACCCTCACTTGCTCCAGCGAGGTTAAGCATAAAAAACGCTGGGTTTCCTAGAAGTTCAGTAAGCGCTCGGGGAAGTTCGCGTATTTTTGAGAACGCTTCACCGGTTCCATCCTCCGAAGACTGCGTCGTCTTTTCGTGAGCTTCTGATACACGTTCCTTAGCCAACTCTTTGGATCCTATATATAAAGTTGTATATAAACCAATTATTCGTTGCAGTCAATTTTCCTCAAATGTCAATAACTAAAAGTCAATTAAGCATAAAAATTAATTAACCCTCGAAGGGGCCCGTAGATTTTTAGTACTTTTTTGTGCGTTTATTTCTAATGAACAAAGAAAAAATTATTTGTGGAATTCTTTATCTAATGAATAACATTTCAGCTTTCATAAATGAGAAGCAATTATTAAAAGAGACGTTTGGAAAAAATGTTTGGGGTATAGGGTACACCCTACGCGACCATGGGAACGTTAAAAAAGATTTAGAAAATCAGTTGACTGCTTGCTGTTTAAATATTGATTTAAAATTAAACATGTTTCCGCGTACTATCATAATACGATTCGAACCCACCCGGTAAGATTGCCGGAAATGCAAGAAGTGGAATTGCTATCACGAAGCAAATTACTGCTGCTGCTAGAAATCCTATCCACCAGGCACCAACCCAGACGTTGTTGTCAGGCGTCAATCCGAGTCTGAAACGCAATCAATCGTTAATTACGTTTTGTGACACATGTATATGAGAACGTATGCGTAAATTCAGTGTATAGCTCCAATAATACATAACACATTGATCTGAGAGCCCTCTGGGTTGTCACAGCTGTCAATCGCAGATACCAATTGCGTGTTACTTAATATATATTTATACAAGAAGGACAAAATTACATATCAACAATTTTTTCCTATACATATACGTATATCTAATTGTTATTATATTTATCGATTCAACAAATATTATAAAAGTAGTTCGTGTTCGTTTCAAATCACAGTATGTTTCGTGTATAGAGAAATACGACGACGTGTTTTCCGCTTAATCGTTACATCGTGGCACAATTAAATACTTATTTAATTGTTGGAGATAACAAAATTCATCATTAGATCGATGTAGTCGTGACAAGTTAGTGTAACATAACTGGATACATAAACGAAACCCATAGTGTTAATATGGTAAACTAATTAATGACATCCGCTATTAGGTGGTTAATTAAATTTACGCGAAAAGATTAAACGGCTAAATGATTCTTAAAATTTCCAATGAAATTGTGAATTTCGCAATAATCCAATTGCCCAGAACTCGTTCAATGTACGGAGCAGCAATGCGAACACTTCCACAAATGATACTCGTTTTTCCAACTAGAAAAGTTTGTCCCAGAGCAATGAGCGTCTAATAGGTTGCGTAGAGCACGAAATTACATTAGAAAACAACATTTTCAATTTCACGAAATTCGCTAGTGCCATCTGCAGAAGGATACTTTTATGATTATTAAATTAATAAAGGTAAGAATATGTTATAGGATATTAAAATCTTAACCCCCTTCACCTTCCCCGATAAAATATGGATATACTTCTCTACCAAACTCGTTTAGAACAATAACGGCAAAATAAGCTTCATGTCCAAAAAACATATTCAGATTGTGTCATAAACAGAATACGCTCTCTGAATAAAATTCATATAACTAAAAATGTACGATTATAATAACGATTGAAACGCCCAATGGTCAAAGTATAATTTGAATAAATCTTGCCAAGATATAGTTTAATGAGATGATATATTTTATTCGTATAAAAGGCCGAAATTGGTGGTACAAGATACATACAAATTTGTGCGGCATGTACTTAAGTCCTCCTGTACTTTATTGGCAAACGTACCAATTCACGATCTAATTTCATGGCCCAACGGTACTCTATTTCATTAAGTAATTAATTCAAGAGTGGTTCGATTTTAAATCGTTTGAAGATTAAAACAAACGTCATATCGTGGATCATGTTTTCATCGTGTAGAATTTAAACAAAATTTACCAATACTGTTACTTTACTATTTTTAAGTAAATTAAAAAATCGTATGGGTTTATTTTATCAAACATTATGCGCGATTGGTCATCTTCATTTATATTCTACGCGATTGGAGACTTAGTGATTGATAATTTAAATAACACGGAAGCTTAGTCACGTTTCAATTATTAAAAGACACCAGTAAACAATCCCGTGATCGCATACCCTCTTCTCTTACTCCCTCATTTTCCCTCCCTCCCACTGTTCTCATTTGCAGTCTCTCGTTTTTTTTCTTGCCGTTTTCCGCAAGATCAGATTAGGTGAGACGTAGAGAGTGATTGATTACCAGAAAATGGCTGACTAACTGACGGTTCATCGCTTAAGCCAACTCAATCCTTCAACGCATCAGCCGAAAAGCTTCGCTCTCTTCTGGACCACCCCTCACCTTTCTCGCTAAGTTCTAGACTCACGGTTTCCAAAACTTCCGGCTTATAATCTGAGTTCGTCCTATTTCAAGACGTCCACAGTATCATACATTTTGAAGTTATAGGTGCTATTCGCAAAATGTTTAATGCGTGATGCTGTACAATGATATATACGGTAGCGCAATTCTTCAAGTGTTAAAATTATTTTTATTCTTTTTTATCTTTTTTCTTCATTGATTTTTTTTTCTTATTTGCACATAAACACAGATGGGAAATCTGCGTAGACAAAGGACGTCATTCTACGAATATTTACCATCAAAATTCTCTATAGGGAACATTTTATTACGTGTTTGAAGAGGTCTAGTCAACTTCCGGCAGCCGCGTCTCTTATGTGATTCGTTCCTGATTTGTCGTGCTTTTCTTTAACGGGGTTTCAATGAGCCCCTATCTGTCGTGGGAGATCTATGACGTTAGCAGTCACTATAGGATCTGTTCTTTCAAATGGAATCAACTTATAAACAATATATGCATTCGCTTAAAATTCAAATGCTTAGAATGATACGGCCTACATTCCTTTTTTTTATCGTTCCATTCAATCTTTTATACTGTCAGTAAACTAAAATTTGAGTACATCTAAAGCTTAGGTATTCTTACAATTATGTATTACAATTGTGTTATTCGTAATTGTTTATATGTATAATATATGTGTGTATATATATACTATATAGCAAACTCAATACGACTACAAGGCTCCAGAGCCGTAATGCCTTAGTTTATGCAGGAGTCGAATGTATTTGGACGGTTTATCTTCTTATAACTTTCTATGTGAACGAATCTCCTAAATCGCATATTTTAAGCGTAAATCGGAATGCATGAATGTCATGCAACACGATCAACATGAAAGTAACTAATTTTTTGCAATATTTCAATACAGAACTCTAGGGAAAATAGTTGTAACGTCTGTTGTAAAGTTTTCACTATATAACTCTTAGAGTAGACAGATTATCTATTTCAGAAATAGTATACGTTAATGGATGTCATAAAAACTAAATTAATCGTTGGCAAAACCAACACTGTATTTCAGAACAATAAATACAGTCAGGATTTAAAAGTTAAAAATACGATTTCATTTGCAGATTCAACAAACTTCACCTTTTTTTCAAGCTGCCCTTTAAGAAGTAGTTCTAATCATATAACACTTTTGCAACTTGGGATTCGCCACATGTTTTTCGGTAATAACAAAAGTCACGGTCGAAATAACAATGATTTTCAATTAAGTGAAAGAGTCGACAAAATTATGTATACAATTTACATTTCAAAATTGGAAAAAGAAGACCCAATAAACGCACGGGCGCGTGTGTGTGTATATGCGTGAATGAGAGAATGTTTCTATTTGCGAACAGGAGCATATGCTACCATGTGCTCTTTCGAGAATATTAGATATTCCAACGGTTCTTCTCGTATGAAAAAAACCTTCACTCCAATCTTCCTGCTAGTCGTTGGAGGGCTCAGTAAACGTTTGCCATGATTGCTTGGTGAAAGAAAAAAGGCTAAAATAGTTGCAAAGGAGTGGAAGCACTCCGGTCGCCATTTGCAAAGCAAACTTCTTTTACTCGGAAAAAGTTTTTGACCTTTTCGCAAAGGTTTTCGGGGACTCGAAAAAAGATAAAAGACTAAGAAGAAACCGTCGTTCAAATATACATATAGAATAACCGCTTTTAAATATGTTCAAAAAGGTTTAACTTAGCAAAAATAATTACGCAACATATGTAGGTACATTACATACTTATAAAGCGCAATATGTGTAATATATAGTACAGTTACTATATAAATTATATTCAAGTTATTATTTTCATGTCATACAAGCTTACCCGCAATAGATATGTAGTTAGAACTGTATATTTAGCCGTTAAAGATCGGATTTTCTCCTCACTTCGTGGCGAGACTAAAATTGAAAAGCTCACGTACGTGCCTGTGTGAGTTATTTGTGCGTGAAGTGCACTCTGAAAAAGTTTGCAATATTCAATTATCAATGCAAAATTTTGAAAATATATATTTTCAAAATCGAACGCGATAGTTTGGAACTTCTCGATTTTCTTTACCAAAAAGTGATGCTTCTTAGCGTTCGATTCTTAAAGGATTAGTAATACCTAATATTTCCTAGATATTTTGTTAATGCTGCTGTATGACTCAAAATTGTACATTTATTAACTTTTTAAATAAAAAGAAAAAAACGCATTCACATAATCTTTAGAGCGCTTATAGCGATATACTTTTTAAGGGGCCTATCCAGGGGCTAAAGTCACGGAACGTGAAAATCATGAATTTCTTAAACTTGACATAACAATTTTACTCAAATTTATCAGACGCATTTTTCCATAATTATGGCAAAATTGTTAGGCTTAAGCCTAACAATTCTTTACATTGCAGTTTCGAAACGAATAATCAAGAAATTAATGAGTGATCCGTTCTGTTCCGATTCAGCGTCGTCTACTTCGTTGCAAAGTTTACGGAACGGATCACTCCTTAATTTCTTGATTATTGCTTTTTATTTGACATTGCAATGTAAAGAATTGTTAGGCTTATGGCAAAGTACGTCTGATACATTTGAGTAAAATTGTTATATCAAACTCAAGTAATTCATGGTTTTCACAGTGACTCTAGTCACTTGACTATCCCCTTAAGCCGGTGGCTCAAATTATGCCATTATTTGTTTGGCTTATAAGCAGTAAAATTTGAAAGATAGCGTTTTTAGTACTAAAACGTTTATCTTAACTATAATCTCAGATTTTTTTGACAAAATTTCGAATATTTAGTATATATGTTCACCATAATATTCCTGTATTATCATCTACCCCACGATCTTGTAAACATGTTTAATTATGCAAGTCTCATCACTTCCTACTAAAGTTCAATCAAACATTGGTTGATTATGAAAGATGGAATATTAATTATAAAATGAAGACATTTGTAAAAATGAGAAGGGGGAGGGTATACTTATAATTCTTGTCATGTAACTATAATAATAAATGCAATATTCGTATAAGAGCACAAAGCACATATTTGTTTTGTATTCATCATACATATAAGTATACATAATAGTATGCAAGTCATCCCTCGTTCTGAAATTTTGAATATGATATTCACTTACTTGTAACTATGCTGCATACACAGCTTATCTACAAGGAGAGTATGACGTCTGGGACACTCTATTGACTCTAAAGTGATAGGTGCACTGCCCGTCAAAAATATATTAAGTTCGTGAAAGAATAGATGCAGATGACCTGAAGAAAAATATCAAACAACGATATTATTTTCCATACTGGATATCTTAAAAAGTTCTCAAGAAACATTAAATGGTGATATTCGTAGAAGAATCACGGAGTCGCAAAGAGAGTTACTTGTTCATGATACATATTTTACATATCTATAGTATGTTGCAATGACAACATTTCCTGTACCACCTGATAAAATAATCAAGGCGCGGGGACCGCTCGCGTGAATTATATGTATTCATAGATATATATATATATACACACACGTAACAAATATCTATGCAGTATAATATACAGGATTATGCGCTTGACTTAAGAAATTTGCACTTCAACTGTAGAGAGATGTCAAAGAATGTTACGAAAAATAATTAAATGTTATTGGGGATGATTTTAGTCAGAACGTAAATTCACGCAATATAGCCACGCAACCACGGCTTGCCAGAAAATTTACGCATTCTCCCCAATATCCCACCCTCCCTGAACTCTGACATATTCGTTATGCGTGTGTGCCTGTTCGTGAAGAAACACCCCTAAATACCATTGCAACGCGTAATAGGGGAAAATTAATCGTGCATGTAACCCCACGCTTATTCCGTGGGGAAAATGTCACATGGCAAACCAATGTTTGAGAATGATGACGCCTCTCACCGCCTCAACCCTCTTGAAAATAGTACAATCATTCGCCGGCTCTACTATTCATTCATATTTTCTGCCACCCTCTCTTTTCTTCTTCTGTTTCTCACAATATCTATGTTTAAGATATATGGTTTTAGAATTTTATATATTTCCTGTTGAATCATACGCATCGTCACCCAATTGTCGCCATCTACTAACGTATTCCGTTGAAACTCGTTCTACCCTGGCGTTTAACGCACCGGTTCAATAGGCCTCTTATGCAATTCATGCGTTAAGGAGACGTAACAAAGGAAGTTAAGTGAGTCTAAAGAAGCAGCACAAAGGACTGATAGACATACTCTTACCATAGTAGTACCCTGATAAACATTGCTTAATTTCATTATTGTTTATACATCTAAATCTTATGTGTATACTGATTCTGTTAAGAATCTGGAAGCATATGCAGATTTTGTGAGTAACTTTGTAATGTGGATTTTTTAAAATTAAAAAAATGTAAAGAAATGTTTTTATATTGATATAAAATTGCCTCGTGGCATGATATTTTTTTGTTTAATTTTAGTGACTACGTGCACAGTAGGGAAAAATGTGAACTAAAAATTTGTGTCTACGGAAAAACAAAGTGGACGTGGAATGTTTGTACGAGCAATTTTTTTCACATTTATTCGCTAAAAAAAAATGCGGACACTGATTGATCCGTGAAGAAACTTTCTATTTGATTTTCAATATGGAACAGAATAAAATAAGCTCGTTTTCATTCGACACATGAACTTTGTATAATTTGGTTACGTGACATTACAATATGTACCATTGTATAGATGTAAACATTATATAAACGAAACGTACGTTGACACTGTCCAAGGTGGAGGTAAACAGCCAATAAATTCTCCAGAGAATTTAATAAAGTTGCAGCAATGAAAGCACGAATCGCTTTACCATTAAACAGAAAACATGGAATACGCTCAACACGTGACGCTAAGAATTCATGGACAAAATTTTATTCGATTTTCATACTTCAATCAGTAAGTTAAGAAGAAACTGTTAATATAAGAGAGACATTTAAAGTATACGGTTAATTTTCATAAAATTTAATATTATGATTGGTATAAACAAATAAAAAATTAGATATAATTTACCATTGATTTGGGTGGAGCCCATATATTAGATATACAGATCAATTCTGATTCGTTATATTGTTATGTTATGTTGAAGTATATGCAAATATAAATATCTCCAAATCGTCTATCGATTCCTTCGCGTTATACTACTGAACCACCCAATAAGAACATGTCAATTAAAAAATGAATGTGTACTCACGATGTGGCATCCACGACAAGGAAATCTGTGTAGAACTTAAGCAGCTCACCGCCAACGACATAGCCAAGTGCAGGTCCTATTATGGCCATGGTGTAGTATATACCTGTGTGTCATAAACTTATTTTTAACATAAAACAAATTTAGATTTTCACTCATTTTCTATAAGATATTCTCGAGCATCCAACATTTTTGTTATCATACAATACGAATATAATGAAATGCGATATTGCATTTGTATTGTATGTCAACCTCCAAAAAATGAGGAAGTAAAATTAAATAATTATTTTACATACAATATATATATTCCAAAAATTTGAAACACATATCGTAATGCACCAAACAATGTATAATGAGTATTATTTTTAAACTACAGCACGGAAATTGATTGCGTTCTAATACAGGTGGTTCCACTGAGAAGTTCTCTTATATTTTTAGCTGAAATAAGTTTTAATCGTTTGGTAAAAAGAAAATTCCACGTGACGTTACTAACGATCAAGCTGGTGCCCTCAGTTGCAACGAGCATATGCTGCAGTGCATTATTTGTATAGCACCTTTCATGAAACACCTTGTATGCATTTAAAGAAATAAAGTATTTTATCAATGTATATTACACATATGTTTCGTTGAAAAGAGCGGATTCTTTCTACAATTGTCCTAGCAAGCACAATATTATATAACGCTAATATAACAGTGCTGTTATATTAACGTTATTATGAAAATCAGTGGGAAAATGCAACGAACATGCACGTTAAATATAATATTGTGTTTGCTGGCGTGGTTCTGCTGTGCATACTACAGTCAAAAGTCGGGCCAGATGATATAGAAGTAGAATAAGAAGCCATCTCTTACCAACGGACATCGCGAACTAATCATCAGGAAAGGGACTATTTTCTCCATGCAAATCGTAGTTGGTTTAGAAGTAATGTGGTGTGAATATGAAATATTCGTTATTTTTAGGAATTAACTAACTAATTTGTGAAAGAACTGATTGAGTCAAAAATACCTTAATCGATTTTAAAACGTGCAGATTTAATTTTTAAAAATTTGGTTGATTTTGGAAAAACTGGTGTAAATTGGTTGCTCGGTACATTAATTGTAATTTTTTAGAATAGATATGCAGTGTGATATTGTATTTGTTCAAAGCGCTGCAGCACTGCTCTCTTTAGTCGCGCATAAAGCGCGCGTGTTGCTCTAGTATATCAAATAATCAATAAAGATTGTGAATAGTTTGTGTCTAACTGGAATAATTAAATTAAGATTCACATATGTTAGATCACTGAAGAACTAATTGTTTTTCAAAAGCCTCATGCTTTATCATAAATTTTAGATATGTTTTTCATATGGAGCATACATACAGTTTGATAGCACGAGCAAAATATACAGAACGGCGCAAAAATAATAACGTTCATATACTGTAAAATGCACAGATTAAACTTTCCTGTACATGTGTACGCATATGACCATGTAAACAGCTGTTTCGAATAGATTAACGTTGTGGTTGGGACTTGCAAATAAATTAATTGCACCAAATGATATTATAAATTTTGTTAATAAACCGTTAAATGACGCAGCAAAAAAAGATATACCCTAAAAATCTTTGAAAAGTATACATATATTATACACATTTACTTCTAGGATTAAAATTATTTCTTACTCAGAATGGAATATTTTTTTACCTAGGTAAACAGATGACATCTTCTTTGAAACGTTTTCGTCCAAATATGTGACGCCAAGCGTGTAAAATGGTGCTGCACCGGCGCCGTGCAACAATTGTGCTATCAAGAAGATGACCAAGTAGACGCCGCTATAGGGCTCAAGCTCCATTTGATCAGAAGAACCATCGCATATCTCCTGTTTGCAAATAAATAAAGAGAGGAAAGAAAACAATTCTACACATTTTCCTACCCAAAATTTCCAAATTTTACATAAAATATAAAATTATATATAAATAATTCTATTACTTACTGTATATGACGTATTATTCTTCATCCTTTGGCATATATTTTCTGATTGATCACCACCCCGATATGATCCGCCGAGATAATGGGGTGAGGCGAACAACAAACTACCTAAACCTAAGACTAGAATACCCACTCCGATGTACCTATGCAAGATGATAAATCGATAAACTTAATAAATTCTTGTATTTGTAATTTAATAGTGTATGTGCTTGCAAATAAAGTAATGTTATTATCTTATTACTGAATATCAAACTACATCAAATTACATCAAAGATACCTACTAACCTGGGCTTGGATGCATTTGAGCGACCCCCTAGATAGCTGACCGGTACTAAGAAGAGAAAACTAGCAATGTCGTATCCTCCAGCTATCAAACCTGTCTGTGACGATCGTAAACCAAATCGTCTCTCGATTGTCGTTATGACGACATTGATAAAACCGTTGACAACCATCCCTGAAAAAATGTAATATAAAGAAAATATTCTGATGAGAATTATTAATAATTAATTAAAACTTATAATATCGCTAGTGATGTCTTAAAAAAATATAATTTTATTTAAAAAGATAATTTTTTTATAAAAATAATTTATAGACTCACATTGCCAAAAGATTTGATTACTTTTTGGAATATTAGAAATCAGATCTTTATCAGTCTCTAAGAAAGTAAAAAACGGTTAAGCTAACATGTAACTTGGTCTATGATTTTTACAGTCCCATGGGATGTAGCATTACAGTTCCATTGGTCTTAGACAAGATAGTAAATCCTTGCATGACTCATTTGTTCACGGCAATTCAGTCGTATATGCCACGTAAAATAAAAATAACATAATATTTTATTTCATTTCACTTTATTTTACTCATCTTTTTATACTTCGCTACTCAAAGTCGTTGAATCGGAAATCGAAAGTAAATGAAATATAGGAATATAGCGCTTCTTCAGTTTTTTAATGAAGATTGCGAAATGTGTGATTTAAAAACGACTTTCTGAATTTATTCATATGAAAATTAAATAGCAATTCTAATGATGAAATACAGCGAAACAAATTCTTTATCTCTAGATCAGATCTAAATACGATAGTACAATATTGTAACCAGGACCAATTCTGTAGAGCCTCTTTAACCCTTTCGCTTCGGCAGTCCAGTCCGTCTAAGTACTGTAACTGTACAAAAACGCACACCATAAGTACGTACAG